>JAXIVD010003489.1:25000-45516 GCA_036785275.1 Cancer borealis
ATGGTTTGACCTCTGTTACCATCACGTGACCTTGAATAAAACAGCATTATCGTGTTTTCAAGACATGCAATTCAGGTGGTGGTGGTGGTGGTGGTGGTGTGCAAAATAAGTCGTGGAGTAAAATATCTCCCGTTGTTTCTCTTTTCGTTGTTTATATACATTATCAGTTTATGTATTGCCTTGTATGGCATAACACTGTTGCTCTGATGTCTATGGAATGCGTTAGGATAGAAATAGAGAAGATAAACTAAACTAATGAGCAAAAAGTGATGCATTGATATAAAACACATATTCATAACATTTCCATTGTCTCTATTATATTTTACCATAATTAAAAACTATTATAATGTGATAGGGAAAAAAGGAGACATATTTGGTTTCACAATTGCAATCAGTGAATAGAAATGAGTTTTAACGGGAGAGATTTTATTCCTAGAAGTTATTTTGTCCAACATCTACATACGTACATATATACATTACAACATACACACACATACATACATACATACATACAACAACGAGCAAACACAACACTAACCTTGAAGAAAATAACCAGGTGCAAAATTTTCTACATTCCTCTATAGACTTCCTGCTGCTGCTGCTGTGTCTGGAAGGGAAAGGAATGGAAGGGAATTAAATGGAAGGGAAGGAAAAACAACACCTTCCGAGAAAAAGAAACGCAATAAGCACTCACGTCATCTTCCCTCACCAGAAAAACACAACAACAAAGAAAAACACTCCAGTCTGACTGTCAGTCAAACACAGGTTGTCTGGTAGTCTCCAAGATCCCGCTGTGTTTGTTTTGTCTCGAATGAACCTTGTGTTGGTGACATGCTTCGAATATTTGATGTTTCGAAGCACTTTTATGTTGTTGTTTGCGTGTGAATGTGAGAGAGAGAGAGAGAGAGAGAGAGAGAGAGAGAGAGAGAGAGAGAGAGAGAGAGAGAGAGAGAGAGAGAGAGAGAGAGAGAGAGAGAGAGAGAGAGAGTATTCCTATCCTATGTAATTATATCACAGTTTCACTCACTTAATCGAGGCTTCATTACAGTAAAGATTGAATCATTAAAAACAAAAACATGTCAACAAGATCATCTCCATTTTGACGAATTTAAAAAGAATCTAATACCTTTAAAAGCAACTCGCTAAGAAATAATGAATAAGAGGTATTTGTAACGTAATAGGTTTATTTTCCTCCAGCTATTACTAGTGCTGCCATCTGTTGGAAATAAAGAGCAACAGTATATGATAGATAGATAACCAAGAGAGCTATTCAAGGTAGGCGTAAAATTACACTTTTCCTTAATGAAGCATTCAAACCAGGGTATTGAGCTCCGAATCTGTGAACCTGATACTAGTTTGTAGCATTTATTTTTTATTTTATTAGGTTTATTTGTTTTATCATTTTAATTATGTGGTGACGATGCAATTAGCCTGTTCGCAGCTAGGGTCGTAGACACCTATCAGCGCTAGAAATTTTAATTTTCTCCGCTTTTCCGGGGCAAAGGGGTGACTTAGTTAATTTAGAAACCGATGTGCAGAAAAAATACGACATGAATTACTGCACATGTGTATTTAAAATTTAAAACATAATCTTAATGTTATTATTCTTACTTACTGGTGCATGATAAGGCTTTGTTAATTGTATTATAAGATAAAGCTACAATTAGGTAATTATTATTTTTTCAGTAAGTATGAGCAGTAAAAATAAAAGGGTGTTGATTTCGGCTTATATATTTTATCTGAGTGTGTTAAAAAATATAGGAAATCACGGTAACATCCAATTTACGAAGGTCATCAGTGAAAAATAAAAAAAACAGCACCGCTGCCAGACGTACGACGTAGTATAGTATGCGCCGTTAGGAAGACTGATATTTATCACTATGGGGATATTTTACTTCTAATAAATCCTTGCCACAGCATTTGCAGCTGACAATTGCCTATTGTTTGGTACATTCAAATGAAAGTATGTATCGGTATACGCCCATTGAGGTCAGTAGAAAATGACAAATTGCTTGCCTTGATACAAATATAAGCTGTTTTAAGAATATAATCTGAAATTATGAATAGAGGCTCAAACGATGTCATATGCCGTCGGACATCATGAGATTAATTGATTGACTTAAATTTCAGACGCATTAATGTGCAACAATACACCTGTGTAAGCTTGTAAAACTTGCCCCAAAGAGTATTTATTTTTCGGCAAAAATTACAAAATCTGGCGCTGTCTGGATCAAGATGCTCACTGCGAACAGGCTAATTGGAAGACACTGTAATTAGCTATATTACTATTTCTTTGGAACCATACTTTTTTAATCAAACTCCGACGTGAGGTGTTAGTCATAGTTAGAATGGAGGTCATCAATTGAGGTTAATTAAGAGTAATGAGGCAACGGTCGCTCGAACCAACTTGTTATGAGACTTGGAAGCTTCATAATCACTAGCTTCATGTGGTGTGCTTCATTAAACACGACCCTTAGGCTGGTTATCACGTTAAGTAACATAATTAAAGGGTATTCATTATACTAAAAGCTGGTGGAAATTATCATTATTATTATTAAAATTTCATTCTGAAGCTTCATAATGAAACAAATAGTGATTTGCATTGATGATTTAGAGAGAGAGAGAGAGAGAGAGAGAGAGAGAGAGAGAGAGAGAGAGAGAGAGAGAGAGAGAGAGAGAGAGAGAGAGAGAGAGAGAGAGAGAGAGAGAGAGAGAGAGAGAGAGAGAGAGAGAGAGAGAGAGAGAACTATAACAGCACGTATTCGTTCCTCTCGTTAAGTCAAATTACTTTTAAATGTTTACTACCTCTAATATGATAATGTCCTCCCTTATAACTGCATTATATAACTTCATAAACACACGTATCAGGAACACGTAATGAATGCCAAACTGGAGAAAAAAATATGATAAATAGAAAATGAAAGACTAAAGGTTCAAGGTTTCGTAATTGTCGCTTCAAAGTGTTGTCTCATTATCTCGTTAACTTCAATGTTCAAGGGAATCGAACCTCACCAACAACTGATCATGGCGGACTGGTAGCAGCGATGTCTGACTATTAAATTTTATCTGTTTTATTAACCAACTTGTTTTAATAATATTTTTTTGTCTCCCTCACATCCCCCCTCCCCCCCCCCCCCCCCCCCGCCACGAGAAAGTGTTGGATAGCTTTTCGTTATCACAAACATCTCGTATTTATAAATTGTAATTGTAATTGTAATGTGGGGGGGGGGGGAAATGTGCCAGGCCTCGTATTTATAAAGATTACATAATACACAGTGCTTGTTTAAAGATGAATTAATTTCTTTTAACATACGCTTGTCAATTAATATTTTTGCATACATAGTAGTCTTGTAATCATCATAATTATCACCGTATTACAATATTAGTCATTATCTTCATATTTACAACCAGTTTGATGAGCGTTCGAATGGAAGGAAGGGAGGAAGGTCGGACAAAACAACTAATTACCAATCATTATAAACAGACGCTCGGGGATAACAATTCTTTTCGGTCTAATCGTTAACTGGAAACATAAAACTCAATTCAACCAATGAAGTGAAATAACCAGGTAAGGACAACGATACCTAAACAATGACACTTGAAACTCCCTTCCCAGACACATAATTATACCCAGTCTAGCACCAGAGGGCACCATCACCACTACCTGACAGCAGTAACAGCAGCAATAGCAGTAGCAGTAGCAGTAGTAGTAGCAGTAGTAGTAGCAGTAGCAGTAGCAGTAGCAGTAGTAGCAGCAGCAGCAGCAGCCGCCACTCAGCGCACCTCCCTTGAGACGTGAGCCAAATGAACTCTCTCGCTCCGCCTCGCCTCCACGCTTTGAAAATGTTGGAAGGCGACAATCTGTAATCTCAACACCTCATACTCATCCACTAGGGACGCTAAGATCACTGCTGTTTTCCTCCTCCTCCTCCTCCTCCTCCTTCTCCACTCCTCCTCCTCCTTCCCTTCCTCATCTTCCTTCTCATCACTCCCTTCCGTTACTATTAGAAGTGTGGAAAGACTATATACTTCTGGACAGAGCTGCTTTCTGATTACCTTCCTTCCTTTTTTCCTTCCTTCCTTCCTAGAAAAAAAAATGTATCGTAATTAGCAATGAACGACCGACCAACTGACTAACCCTTCATAAAACGAGTCATTTTTTGTGAATTATTTCTTTTTTTCTTTCTTCTTTTATTCTTCTTCTCTACCGCCGCGAAAACACCACCGTCTGGCGCACCAATCAAAGGATACGACGATCAAGACAAGAAAGAAAGAAAAAAGAAAGAAAGAAAGAAAAAGAAAGAAAAGAAAGAAAGAAAAAGAAAAAAAAGGATGCTAAAACGAAAGGAAAAGAAAAAAAAAGAGGGAAAAAACCCACAAACATCTATCGAAGGGTTGAAAATTTACGAGAGAGAGAGAGAGAGAGAGAGAGAGAGAGAGAGAGAGAGAGAGAGAGAGAGAGAGAGAGAGAGAGAGAGAGAGAGAGAGAGAGAGAGAGAAAGAGTGTGCGTGTATGTGTGCGGTCATCAAGAGTCACTGAGGATGAGGCAAGGGAGGAGGAGGAGGAGGAGGAGGAGGGAGGAGGAGGAGGAGGAGGAGGAGGCGGAGGAGGCGGAGGAGGAGGAGGAGGAGGAGGTTCCTGGTGGTGTCTGAGGCCAGGAAAAAGGATATTACCTCTAACCTTGTCTCGCAACACCACCTCGCCATCACCAGACTAGAGGTTAAAGTCTCTCCCTTCTTCCTCCTCTTCTTCCATCTCCTTCTCCTCCTCTTTTTCCTCCTCCTCTACGTCCTCCTCTTCCTCCTCCTCTTCGTCCTCCTCTTCCTCCTCGCTGCATTTAAATAAATACTCACCACTAGACGCGGATGAAAAAACACAATAGAAGAGGATGAAAGGAAAACATATACACCACCACCACCACCACCATCACCACCACCACCTCCACCACCACCACCTCCACCACCACCACCACGACAAAAAAAACAAAAAAAGGAAAAAAAGGAAAAAAAAAAAACATTCAGAAGTTGTGGACCATATGAAGAAAAATTGAGAACTACATCTGCCGGCGGCCCTCCCCCACTCCCCCCCACCCCCCCCCCCAAAAAAAAAAAAATTTCCCCCTCAAAAAAAAATGAAGAAAACTAATAAAAACTAATAGAAGAAAAGAGAGAGAACTAAAAAATGTGGTGGTGGTGGTGGCTACAATTTTCCTCCTTGTTTCCCTAGTGACCGTCTTGATACTCTCTCTCTCCTCTCTCTCTCTCTCTCTCTCTCTCTCTCTCTCTCTCTCTCTCTCTCTCTCTCTCTCTCTCTCTCTCTCTCTCTTCATGCTAAAGTTATAGAACAGTACGGAGAAAAAAAAACTTATATAGGAGGAGGAGGAGGAGGAGGAGGAGGAGGAGGAGGAGGAGGAGGAGGAGGAGGAGGAGGAGAATCATAGAATACCAATAATTGAGGCGAAAGAAAACGTAAATAGGGATAATAATAAAAAAAAAGAAAAAGAAAATGGGATTACCTGCTTTATAGGAAGGTAGACTCACATAAAATAAATAAAATAAAATAAAATAAAATAAAATAAAATAAAATAAAATAAAATAAAGTAAAATAAAATAAAATAAAATAAAGTAAAATAAAATAAAATAAAATAAAATAAAATAAAATAAAATAAAATAAAATAAAATAAAATAAAATAAAATAAAGCTGAAGGAGGGATGCAAACTTTTAAGAGAAAATCTGGTTCGCGGTTTCGTTGTTCTGTGACTTGAAATCCAATTAAGGTACAAACAGAGATACTTTTATGTAATTCTATTCTATTTCATTTTACTCTTTATTTTAATCATTTATTAGAGGGAATGAAATTGACAACAGAACAACGAAACGCGAACCACGAGATGATTAAATTACAATATTGGAGGCGAGGAGTTTTACGCGGGAATATATATGTAGGAGAGGGGAAGGGAAGGGAAGGGAAGGGGAAGGGAAGGGAAGGGAAGGGAAGGGAAGGGAACGGAAGAGAAGGGAAGGGGGAGAGGAAGGGAAGGAGGAGAAATATATTAGAGGGGAGAAATGCGTCGATACGGTAAGAAATATATATAAAAAACAGAAATTGAGGAAACGTTGACGAGAGAGAGAGAGAGAGAGAGAGAGAGAGAGAGAGAGAGAGAGAGAGAGAGAGAGAGAGAGAGAGAGAGAGAGAGAGAGAGAGAGAAAAAAAAAAAAAAGAGAGAGAGAGAGCCTTTTTTCCAATTTTCTAAACCTATTTTCTAAGCCAATTTTCCTCCCATGCCTTTATCTTTTTTTTTTTTTTTTTTTTTTTTCCCAATCACGTCTCACTAGACTTGACCTTCTTGGAAATGAAACTACAAAATACCAAATATCAAATAGTTCACACACACAAAAAAATCGTGATATATTATTATTATTATTTATTACTTGTGACGAAAACGATCACACCTCACTGAAGAAGAAGAAGAAGAAGAAGAAGAAGAAGAAGAAGAAGAAGAAGAAGAAGAAGCGGTGAAGCGAAAAACTAAGACGAAGAAAAAAAAACCCCCCACTTATCCAACACATACAAATAACAAACACCAAATACATAATAAAAATACAGCTGCCACAGGTGTGCACTCAAATTACAGGTGTGTGGGCCTCAAAAACAAAACCAAAAACATTTCTAGCAGTTAAATGCACTCAAATTACAAGTGTCCTGGCCCTAAAAAAAAAAAAAAAAAAAAAAACTCAATTTCTTGTAGTTAAATTCAAAACCCACTCGACTTTCCCTCCAGATCACAAAGTCTACTAATCATCTTTCTGGTTGTGAGTGGAAACTTGGGGAAGGGAATCTTTGGCAACGGGGAAAAGTTTATCAGGGTGAAGAGGGACCAACAGGCTGAAAGGCCAAAGGAGAGGGAGTGTGTTGGGAGAGGGAGTGTGTTGGGAGAGGGAGTGTGTTGGGAGAGGGAGTGTGTTGGGAGAGGAAGAGTGTGTTGGGAGAGTGAAAGTGTTGAGAGAGGGAGTGTGTTAGGAGAGAGGGAGTGTGTTGGGAAAGGGAGAGTGTGTAGAGAGAGGAAGAGTGTGTTGGGAGAGGGAGAGTGTGTAAGGAGTGTATTGGGAGAGGGTGCGTGTAGGAATGTAGTGGTATGGTAACAGACGCCCACTTCCACGCCCCTACGCCCTTATCTTCCCGTGTAATCATGGTATCGTTGGGTTTAACAGGTAGATAGTTGTACCGAATCATGATTGAAATGGGTGTGTGCAATGGTGTGTGGTGGTGGTGGTGGTGTGTGGCGGAAATAATTGAGGTACTTCGAGTGTGATATGGAAAACGTGTGTGTGGTGGGGGGGGTGAGTGGGCGGTGTCTGTGTGTGTGTGTGTGGTGGTGGTGAGGGGTGAGGGGTGGGGTTGGGTGTGTGTGTGTGGGTGTGCGTGTGTGTGTCTTAGTAGTTTCGTTATAGTGTTAAAGGAAAAGATAATACATAACACGAAGGAAAAGAAAGAAGGAATGATTCAGAAAATTAAGAAAATGAAGAAGCGATTATTGAAGGAAAAGTAAAACAATGAAAAAAAAAAACTGAAGTGGCGCATATCAAAGGAAGAAAAAAGAAGAAAAGATGAGCAAACGAAAACCAAAATAAAGAAAAAAACAAAACAATTATTGAACTTACATTCTCAAATACGGAATATCACACACACACACACACACACACACACACACACACACACACACACACACACACACACGTACAATATAATTCCCACAACATACAATATTAACACCACAACACCACCACACCTTCCCAAACACCACTAATAATGCAAACTAATTGGCTCTAACCACGAACACACCGACCAACATTAATGAACACACACACACACACACACACACACACACACACACACACACACATGCCATACGAGACCGGATTAGCTTAAGGATTACTATAAGATTACTTTGGGAAGAGGAAGAGGATGAGGATGAGGAAGAGGAAGAGGAGGAAAAGACATTAATATGTTTTCATCAGTGAACATTAATTTTCAACGTGGAGTTAGCGGGATAACAATCAATTATAGGTATTCATGAAGCCTGGCAACACACACACACACACACACACACACACACACACACACACACACACACACACACTGACCAACAAACAAAATTAATGGCCAAACTGAGGAAGGAAGAAGGAAGGAAAGAAAGAAGGCAAAGAATAGAAGAGACTGCTAACGCGCGCCATCTACTGGAAAACAAAATCACAACAACTCTGAACACACTGAAGCTTCTTGATACTTTTAAAACGACAACTTTCACCTACTCACAAACTTCATTTCCACCTCATTCTGATCATAAATTACTTAACTGTACCCAAACAATGCCTCACCTTGATTCCCTTAGCATACATAAGCTTAGAAACACACGCATCTAAAAATAACATTCTATCCTTAATCATACCGGGTCTCACCTCTCACCTTATCCTATTAAACACCTAATACACCTCTTTCCCTTACATTAACACCCCCGAATCATCACTATGTACAACCATATATAGTTAATGCAAATATATATGATAACAGTAACTCCGGGAACTTACTACAACAGCAAGGAGTGGAAGAAATCGAGGTGTGGTTCATCCCTTTCCGTCTGCTGTGTTGGTAATGGCGGTGTCTTCTTCCCGATGCCTCTGACGTCACTCTACACTAGCGCCCTCTATAATTTACACACGTTGATGTATCTTCTTACTACAATGTCAACTCTGGTTTTCTTTATTTCCTGTTATATTGTATGTGTTGTAGGTGAATGATGTGTGTGTGTGGTGTGTGTGTGTGTGTGTGTGTGTGTGTGTGTGTGTCGCCAAGGTGTTACGTTCGTGGTGGCTTCTAGCACTACATTTTAAGAGTGAAACATTTGAAACATTTTATTATTTTTGTTGTTGTTTCAAGGTTTATTCTAATGTTTGCTAGACTGCACATGTGGTTTTTTTTTGAGGGGGGAGGGGGTGAAATTATCATAAATATACGTTACGAAGGTGGATTAATAAAAGAGAATGTTTATGACTCGTATGAATGGCCATGTAATATTATACTACGAGTCTGTTTGCCTCCACAAGTACACTTACCTCATGGTTCGGAGGCACAGCGTTGTCTGAATGCCGGGGTGGAAGATGAGCCTCTCTTCACGGGGTAGATTGTGCGCCGCGCCTCCAACCAACACTTAACAACACTACTGCCTGGTCTGCCCCACTGCCCATCACCTGCCCCCCCAAAGCTAGCCAGTTGATGTGGTTTGCAATCAGCTACTGAACCACAATGTCTTGGAGAAACTATTGCTACGCTATCCTTGTTTTGGTGGTTTCAAATAGTACATCATCGTGCCCTGCGTGGTGTGTGTTTTTTTCTGTTTGATTTTGTGTTCTGTTCTTTTATATGTTTATGTGTGTGTGTGTGTGTGTGTGTGTGTGTGTGTGTGTGTGTGTGTGTGTGTGTGTGTGTGTGTGTGTGTGTGTGTGTGTGTGTGTGTGTGTGTGTGTGTGTGTGGTCATGATTGTATTTTTAGTTCATATACTTATGTCAGGATATTAATCTGTTGTCTGGCGCTTTAGAGCAATATACTTATCGAATCAAATCACACACACACACACACACACACACACACACACACACACACACACACACACACACACACACACACACACACCTTTGATTTAAATTAATATTCCATCTTGACAGTGAAAAGGTAAATAAAACTTCCTTGCAAATACTTTTCATGAGTTGAAGTTCGATTCTTGAAATGTTGATTGATTAAAGAAAGAAAGAAAATAATTAGACCAATCAAATATAATAATGAAAATACACTAAGTTAAGGAACGTTTGTATTTAATTTCTTTAAGAAAAACTACATAATGAGGTCTTGATCCACGAAAAGTATCAAATATCATACTTAGGTGTACCAGAAAAAAAAAAACCGGTATTGTTACAACTTAATATTAATTTGCTGGTTCGACACTTTGAATCATTATAAAGAATCCAAACCTTTTCTATTCTTTCACTTCCTTCCAATTCAAGTCGTGCAATTAGGTTATCTTTTCATCACCACCACCACCACCACCACCACCACCACCACCACCACCTCGATGCCTCCTCACCTTGCTCTTCTCGTATAAAAAAGAAAACAAATATGTAAAAAAACGCCTAGAAGTGACAGACAGATACGAGCTATAAAGAATCTCATTACTCTCATCCCATTAAATTTTCCACGAAGTTTTTTGTGTTGAAAAAAAGGACAAAAAAAGAAGAAATAGAGTAGAAATCAAAGTGTCTTGCAAGATACGAAGCAAATTGGGAATCATGGAAAGTAAAGTTTTTTGACTTTGATCAATTAAAAGAAAAGTGAACTGAGGAAAGAAAAGTAGAAAAAAATAATATGAGTTTTCGTTCAATTCCGTGATGAGGTTAATATAGAGGCGTTAATGGAGGAGGAGGAGGAGGAAGAGGAGGAGGAGGAGGAGGAAGAGGAGGAGGAGGAGATTTATTTTTCATAGCCTCCATTTCGCTTCAAAAACACCTTTCAAATTAAACATTCGTCCTTGGAAACTGAATCTCTCTCTCTCTCTCTCTCTCTCTCTCTCTCTCTCTCTCTCTCTCTCTCTCTCTCTCTCTCTCTCTCTCTCTCTCTCTCTCTCTCTCTCTCTCTCTCTCTCTCTCTCTCTCTCTCTCTCTCTCTCTCTCTCTCTCGTCTAGAAAGTGGATTAAAACAAGTGGTGTGAAACATGACTTTATTTTCCTACAAAACGAGTCTTCTGGTCCCGTTGCTGAACACAGAGGCGCCACACACAGGCTTAGTCTTGATCTTGGTCTTGGTGCGGTAACATCACTCTTATTATAATCATTTGAGTTTCAGTATTAACAAAATTGAGGTAAAAGTGAAGGACAATCAGTCAACTTCAGGTTAAAATATCTTACTCGTGTCAAGGTTATCGTTAAAAAAATTAGATGACAATACTTATATATATTTAACAAAAAAATCTGAACATACATACATACATATATACATACATACATACATACATACATACATACATACATACGCGATACAGCTCACTATAAATAAATGCAAACTTGTCTTTCATTAAACTGTGATGCAAAACAATGCTATAAAATAAGAAAAAAACTGCAGATAAAAGTTTGAAGCAAAAAAAGAAACTATATATAAAAAAATGACCATGTTAAATAATATAGATAAAAGTTTGAAACGAAAAAAAAAAAAAATTACACATAGATATAAAAAATGACTATGTTAAAGACTGTAGATAAGAGTTTGAAATAAAAAAAACCTATATATATATATATATATATATATATATATATGAAAAAAAAACTATATTTCCCTTCCTGTTTAATTAGCAAGGGTGCCACAGGTGAGGGGCAGGAAAATACCTTGTATGCACCAGGTAAATGATAAGGTGGCGGACCAGAATGATGAAAACACACCTGCTCACCCCTTTATAATAACACACCTGGCCTTACACACCTCACCTAATACACCTGACCTTATACACCTGACCTTACAACCTAACCTCACAACTCAACCTCATAACCTTACCTCACAACCCAACCTCACAACCTTACATCACAACCCAACCTCACACACCAGACCCTACAATCTAATCTCACACACCTGACCAATCTTCTCCCTTACCAAACTAGAAATGATGATTTAGGCGAAACATATATTTTGAGGGGAGTGAAAAGAAGAATCCCAAACCAGCCGACCACCCCACCAACCCACCAGCCACCAACCCACCAGCCCACCAGCCCACCACGCCACCAGGGAACCCTCAGAGTGATGAAAAAACTGACTGATACGAAAATTAATATAAAAAAAAAGGGAGAGGAAGGGAAATTAAAATACATGTAGATAGATTGATATAGAAGATGAATAAATATAAAATAATATATAGATCTATTCTCTTTTTTTCCTTTTTCCCTATCCATTTATCTACTTTTCTATCTATTTGTTTATTCTATCTTTATGTATTATCAACATTTGTCTCTATTTTCTATTACTAGTTCAATGTATAGTAAGAGAAAATAAAACAAATGTATTCTAATAGACAGATAAAACAGTCATAAAAAGATAAATAATGTATAAATATGTAAAATGACATAGACATAATAATAACCTCTACATTATAATCCCTGTTTTGTTTTGTTATTCTTCTTCTTAACTTAAACGTAATAGATTAAAAAAAATGTCATGTATATATATATATATATATATATATGAACGTAATTTAGAAGATAAAACACACACACACACACACACGCACACACACACTAAAACTTGACGTCCTAAAACTTGGCCATCTCCATTGGGCGGTGCTGACCTTGCGACATATCGAGGGCGTGGTTATCCATGCCTTTCACTCTGTCGTGGGCGTGAGGCTTCTTCGGGAGTGCTGTCACCTCGAGGCTCCTGTCGCTGAACACATCCAAAAGGTCACGCAGGTATCCCAGCTCATGGAGGCGACGCGTTAACCAAGATACACCGAGGAGGATGGCGGTGGTCACAAGCATGGAGAGTGTTCTGTAGGGAGGGAAGGAAGGAAGGAAGGAAGGAAGGAAGGAAGGAAGGACGGAAGGAAGGAAGGAAGGAAGGAAGGAAGGAAGGAAGGAAGGAAGGAAGGAAGAAAGGAAGGAAGGAAGGAAGGAAGGAAGGAAAGAAGGACGGAAGGAAGGAAGGAAGGAAGGAAGGAAGGAAGGAAGGAAGGACGGAAGGATGGAAGGAAGGAAGGAAGGAAGGAAGGAAGGAAGGAAGGAAGGAAGGAAGGAAGGAAGGAAGGAAGGAAGGAAGGAAGGAAGGAAGGAAGGAAGGAAGGAAGGAAGGAAGGAAGAAAGGAAGGAAGAAAGGAAGGAAGGAAGGAAGGAAGGAAGGAAGGAGAGTTAGGTTTAGACACACATACATACACATATATACAGGAAAACATATGAACAAAAACATATGCCAACAAAATATTAATCAAATGAAAAAAATTATGGAGAGGAAAAAAAATTGCATTCATTCACCTTTCTGGAAACAAAACCAACTTTTTTTTTATGTTAATTATTACTGAATTTCGAGCAAAGACACCGAAGGAAGGAAGGAAGGAAGGAGAATTAGATTAAACACACACACACACACACACACACACACACACACACACACACACACACACACACACACACACACACACACACACACACACACACATCTCACCTGAATGGGAAGTACTGCACACCGTCTATATAATAAGGATACTTGATAACAGCCTTCAATCCGAGCACCTTCTCTCCACCTGCGGGAAGGAACAGAAAACGGGATACAAGGCCAGCCAGCTACGACTTAACGAAATGAAGGAAGGAGGAAATCTAATGCAAATGAGATTAACAAGAGAGGATGATTGACCTTGGGATCTAATTATATAATGTTAGGTAAGGAAGGAGCAAATGAGGCACGATTTTGAGGATTACCTATAATGAGAGAGAGAGAGAGAGAGAGAGAGAGAGAGAGAGAGAGAGAGAGGAGAGAGAGAGAGAGAGAGAGAGAGAGAGAGAGAGAGAGAGAGAGAGAGAGAGAGAGAGAGAGAAAGGAAACATGAAACACAACGCAACTATAAGACTTCCACGAACTCAAACAAAAAACAAAAAAGGAAAAAACAAAAAAATGGCGAAGAGAAGAAAGAAAAAACGAAAAAAAAAGAAGA
Source organism: Cancer borealis (assembly GCA_036785275.1). Lineage (NCBI taxonomy): Eukaryota > Metazoa > Arthropoda > Malacostraca > Decapoda > Cancridae > Cancer > Cancer borealis. The sequence goes on from JAXIVD010003489.1 coordinate 38,739, forward strand.
AAACCTCCCCAGAAATCCTAAACAAAAACACGAGATATTGAGGAAAAAAAAAGAAAGAAAGAAAAAAAAGACAGGTGAAAGAAAACGGAACATGGCATGAATTTTTAGGGGAGGCTCTTAGAAAACGAAAAAAAAATTAAACATACCGAGAATTCTAAGCAGGAAGCCAAGTACGTAAGCAGCTATGGAGCCGTAGGTGTTGACGTGCGTTGGAAAGTGCACGGCAAAGGTCAGTTGTGGGAACAGCATCACAAAAACAAGGTCACCACAAAGGTAGCTGAAAATAGACAGGTAAACAACAGGTAATTATGATAAAACAACATTAATTAATTAGTTTTTTTTTTTTTATATAGTATGTGTGGATGTGAAACATTTTTTTTAAACATTATTTTTTTCAACATTTTTTTTCTCATATATTTCCATTTTTTCGTCTAACTAATTGAGGTAAACAAAAAAAAATATATTTTTTTGGTTTGTAGATTTGAAACGTAATATAATTTTTTCCCCACACTATATTTTTTTTCCCCAACAATATATTTTCGTCTAATTAAATGAGATGAAAGAAAGAAAGAAAGAAAAAAAAAAAAAAGAAGAGAAAAAAAAAAAAAAAAAATGTTTGCCCTACCTTGTCAAATCTACTACGAATCCCAACTCGATACACTAAGGACGAGTATTGATTCACTGCTTCGAACACTCGCGAAGCACAAAGCAAGACGAGGAAGTGTCGGAAGAGGAGGAGGAGGAGGAGGAAGAGGAGGAAGAAGAACAGGAGGAAGAGAAGGAGGAGGAGGAAGAGAAGGAAAATTACATAGTTTTCAAGACACACAATCAGTTTTTCTTATGGCTCAAAGCACAAGTTAATAAAAGGATAACAAGGTTGAAAGAGAGAGAGAGAGAGAGAGAGAGAGAGAGAGAGAGAGAGAGAGAGAGAGAGAGAGAGAGAGAGAGAGAGAGAGAGAGAGAGAGAGAGAGAGAGAGAGAGATACAGGTAGATAGGTAAGGGGGAAGAGGTGTGGCTAAGGTGATGACGTATGATCCAAAACGTTCCCTGATTGGTGGATTATCTCTGTCTCTCTTACGTCACTCTTCCAGGAGCCAATCAGAATGCAGAACACACCCACGCCACTACGCACCTTGTATCAGCTTAATTAAAGGTACTTAAGGGTCATTATCAACGCCTATGTGATCCTTGGCATCCCTCCTTGACCTTATTACCACGCCCACCCCGCCCACCCACCCACCGACACCTCCACCTCCACCTCCACATAGAAGCCTTTATCAGCCTCCTAAAACAATATTATACGTTTCCTTAGATAAATGTAGGTTCTTTTTCCACTTTTTCCGTTATTTTTTATGTATGTAGAACTGTTTTATATATTGATTCACGTTTTCCAATAGTAAGGAAGGCGGGAAGGTGCCGTTGCAAAAGCGAGACTCATCATCATCAGCATCAGCAGCATCATCATCACCACCACGGGGCTAATGGAAGACTAAGTTTGCAATCCCTCATTATGCTGTTGTAGCCTCTCTGTTTAGTACCACGCAAACACAAGGATAGACGCTTGGCACTAACTGGGATATAGTGCCAGATAGTGGATTTGTAGAGAGTGGAGATACATACATACATACATAGATACATACATACATACATACATACATACGTACATACATACAGCGTTGGACTCAGAATGTATACAATGCAAAATTTGAACTTGCATATAATTCAATAATTTCCTTACTCTAATCTATATTTACAGACATTTCATGCACATAATCCGTTCATTGTTATTATTATTATTATTATTATTATTATTGTTATTATTATTATTATTATTATTATCATATATCTATTAATTTTGTATATAGTAATTCGTAGTTTCGTTATTTGAATAGTTAATACTTTCGGAAATAGCAAAATATTATTCTATTCATTTAAAAGTTCACAGGTAAATTATTCTTGTTGGAGAAAATCGCGTTCAGGGCAAGAGTAGTTTTTTTGTGTGTGTGTTGAAGTAGAACATAAAAAATAAAAATGAAATAAAAATAAATAAATAAAAATAAATAAATAAAATAAACAAATATAACACTATAAAAAAAAAAGTAAAAAAAAAAGAAGATAATAATAATAATAGGTGTTAATATTGATTCTTTGACTCTTTGAGGTAAAGACGCAACACAACTCAATCTTCTCCTTGACATAGAACACAAAGAACAGGAAGAACACATATAACTTTTTCTGCAACACTGCAAACACAACACCTTGAATGCCCTGCGTGAAAAAAACAAAACAAACACACACAAAAAAGAAAGAAAGAAAGAAAGAAAGAAAGAAAGCAGCCACACCAACTCTCCCTCAACACAAATAGTACAACACCACAATGGCACTCAGGAAACATTTAGCAACACAAACAAACACAGTCGTAGCAAAGAAAGGAAAAAAAGAGAGAAGATAAAGCTTTTCAACACAACAAAACACATCACACCACAACACAATGCAACACCACAATAACACCACAACAACACAACCGCCACAACAACACAATGCAACATCACAACAACACCACAACACAATGCAACACTACAACACCACAACACCAACACCACAACAACACAACCACACCACCACCACCACACCACCACCACCACACCACAACAACACCACAACACAATGCAACACCACAATAACACCACAACAACACAACCGCCACAACAACACAATGCAACATCACAACAACACCACAACACAATGCAACACTACAACACCACAACACCAACACCACAACAACACAACCACACCACCCCCACCACACCACCACCACCACACCACAACAACACCACAACACAATGCAACACCACAATAACACAACCGCCACAACAACACAATGCAACATCACAACAACACCACAACACAATGCAACACTACAACACCACAACACCAACACCACAACAACACAACCACACCACCACCACCACACCACCACCACCACACCACAACAACACCACAACACAATGCAACACCACAATAACACCACAACAACACAACCGCCACAACAACACAATGCAACATCACAACAACACCACAACACAATGCAACACTACAACACCACAACACCAACACCACAACAACACAACCACACCACCACCACCACACCACCACCACCACACCACAACAACACCACAACACAATGCAACACCACAATAACACCACAACAACACAACCGCCACAACAACACAATGCAACATCACAACAACACCACAACACAATGCAACACTACAACACCACAACACCAACACCACAACAACACAACCACACCACCACCACCACACCACCACCACCACACCACAACAACACCACAACACAATGCAACACCACAATAACACCACAACAACACAACCGCCACAACAACACAATGCAACATCACAACAACACCACAACACAATGCAACACTACAACACCACAACACCAACACCACAACAACACAACCACACCACCCCCACCACACCACCACCACCACACCACAACAACACCACAACACAATGCAACACCACAATAACACAACCGCCACAACAACACAATGCAACATCACAACAACACCACAACACAATGCAACACTACAACACCACAACACCAACACCACAACAACACAACCACACCACCACCACCACCACACCACCACCACCACACCACAACAACACCACAACACAATGCAACACCACAATAACACCACAACAACACAACCGCCACAACAACACAATGCAACATCACAACAACACCACAACACAATGCAACACTACAACACCACAACACCAACACCACAACAACACAACCACACCACCACCACCACACCACCACCACCACACCACAACAACACCACAACACAATGCAACACCACAATAACACCACAACAACACAACCGCCACAACAACACAATGCAACATCACAACAACACCACAACACAATGCAACACTACAACACCACAACACCAACACCACAACAACACAACCACACCACCACCACCACACCACCACCACCACACCACAACAACACCACAACACAATGCAACACCACAATAACACCACAACAACACAACCGCCACAACAACACAATGCAACATCACAACAACACCACAACACAATGCAACACTACAACACCACAACACCAACACCACAACAACACAACCACACCACCACCACCACACCACCACCACCACACCACAACAACACCACAACACAATGCAACACCACAATAACACCACAACAACACAATGCAACATCACAACAACACCACAACACAATGCAACACTACAACACCACAACACCAACACCACAACAACACAACCACACCACCACCACCACCACACCACCACCACCACACCACAACAACACCACAACACAATGCAACACCACAATAACACCACAACAACACAACCGCCACAACAACACAATGCAACACCACAACACAATGCAACATTACAACACCACAACACCAACACCACAACAACACAACCACACCACCACCACCACACCACAACAACACCACAACACAATGCAACACCACAACAACAGCACCACAACAACACCACACAACACCACAAACAACACTGTATAAAAAAAATAATGTACTACAGAACAATGAAACTTCTGAGAAAATTGAAAGACATCAAACAGACCAAAAGGACTTTGAAGTTTTAGAAGTTCAAAATAATAAGAGAGAGAGAATAAAAAAGGCGAGAAAGAGAGAGAGAGGAAAAAAGATCTAACTTCCAAGCAAGACAAAAAAAAAAGTCTGATAGAACTCTCTCTCTCTCTCTCTCTCTCTCCTCTCTCTCTCTCTCTCTCTCTCTCTCTCTCTCTCTCTCTCTCTCTCTCTCTCTCTCTCTCTCTCTCTCTCTCTCTCTCTCTCTCTCTCTCTCTCTCTCTCTCTCTCTCTCTCTCTCTCTTACTTTCCTCCCAACTTAACCTTACTTTACCTTACCTTACCTATCTTCCCTCCCTCCTCCTTGCCCCTCCCTTCCTCCTTTCCTCTCTACCTCCCTATCTCCCTCCCTCCTTCCATTCTTCCCTCCATTACCTCTACCTCAACTTTCTCTCTCCCTTATTTCCTTAACTAACTTCACTTCCTCTCTTCTCTCTCCCTCTCTCTCCTTTCTTTGTGAACAGACTCCAAGGTAACTTTACACGTCAATGTGAGAGAGAGGAGAGAGAGAGAGAGAGAGAGAGATAATAAACTTAGCCCCAGGAGAGAGGGATCACACCTGAGCGCCGCAGTTCTTCTCCTCCTCTTCCTCTTCCTCTTCCTCCTCTTATTCCTCCTCCTCTTTTTCCTCCTCCTCTTTTTCCTCCTCCTTGCACCAGTTTCAAAGATAAGAGAGACCTGACCAGGGTCCCATTATTTTTTTCACACATCCCCATGGAAGCAACACACACACACACACACACACACACACACACACACACACACACGACACACACACACACACACACACACACACACACACACACCCCACCCACACACACACCCACCCACACACACACACACACACACACACCCACACAGTTTTTCCCAAGTGATTTTTTTCTCTTTTATCTATTACAAGGTCTCTCTCTCTCTCTCTCTCTCTCTCTCTCTCTCTCTCTCTCTCTCTCTCTCTCTCTCTCTCTCTCTCTCTCTCTCTCTCTCTCGCTCTCTCTCCCTTTTACTGTTTCTCTTTTTCGCAATCAAATCCTAGTGTGTGTGTGTGTGTGTGTGTGTGTGTGTGTGTGTGTGTGTGTGTGTGTGTGTGTGTGTATTCACTGTCACAGTCTGCTGCTGGTCTCTCGAGACAGCCGGCCGTCCCCGTATGGAAAGAGCTCAGAGCTCATAGTGACCAATCTTTGCGTTGGACCGAGACCACTCATACACAACACACCGGGACAACGAGGTCACAACCCTCGACTTACATCCCGTACCTACTCACTACTAGGTGAACAGGGGCTGCACGTGTGTGTGTGTGTGTGTGTGTGTGTGTGTTGTGTGTGTGTGTGTGTGTGTGTGTGTGTGTGTGTGTGTGTGTGTGTGTGCGCGTGTGTGTGTGTGTGTGTGTGATATAGATAGATACAAAGAGAGAAGAGAGATAGAGAGAGAAAAAAAAACCTTTGCATGAGAAAACGCCATCAAAGAAAGAGACAAAATATGAAAAAAAAGATAATTGAATGGAAAATATAAAAGAAAATATTGTAAAAATAGAAATAAAGAGAAATGAAAAAAAACGGAAGTCAATGAATGCAGAAACCGGATGAATGAAGACAAAAAGAAAGAAATTGGAAACAAAAAAATGATAAAACAATAGAAAAAAAAAATAATGATAATAATACGATGATAAAAAAAATATGGTAAAAAAATATATATAAAAAAAAAGGTATATAAAAAAAAATATTAATACTTTGTGAACGAAGTCAATTAGTCTGGAAATAAAAGAAAAAAAAAAAAATCAAAAGAAAGAAAAATGAAAAAAAACAAACAACAATTAAACGAATCAATATAAAAAAAAAAAAAAAAGAAAAAAATCAAAAAGAGTAAAAGACACAAACCCAAAAAAGACAATTAATATTGATGGTAATAAAAAAAAAAAAAAAAAGACGAAGAAGACGAAAATAAATGATAAAAAGAAAAAAAAGTTCAACGTTTGCAAAAAAAAAAACTAAAAAAATCCGATGAAAATATGTATGAAACTTTGACCATTTTTCAATAACAACTAAAAATAACATCCATATTTTTTCTCTCATTCTTCTCTGTGTG
>JAXIVD010003490.1:0-10000 GCA_036785275.1 Cancer borealis
CTCAACTTTGACCCCTAGACCCTCTTCCTTTTGACCCCCTGACACCAGTGACCCTTGACCATTAGGAGGCGACCCCTGACCTCTTCGTCCACCCATCCCGGTCCCTCTCTTCCTACCTCACTCCTACTCCACCCCAACTCTCTCTCTCTCTCTCTCTCCCTCTCTCTTTCTCTTTCTCTCTGTCTCACTCCCCACCCTCCCTCACGCCCGTCCTCAGTTTCCTTTGACCTTTCGCTTGCTGTGCGCCCTCACGCTGTCCCATCCACGCCTGGACGAGCTATACGTTGAACACCTGCCTGCTATTTTCTTTATATACCTGTCTTCCCTTCTCTCTGTCTCCCCCACCAGCGTACCTGTTCTAATTAGTATACACCTTTGCATCACCTTCACTTTGGCTTCTAATCTCTCTCTCAACCCCAGACTAATTTTCCTCACTTACATGTCCCCTCTTCTTTACCCTCACATCTGTCCTGTATCTTCCTCCCTCCCTCCTCTGGCCTCACTATGCTGATCTTCCTCTGGTTCCTCCCCTCTTGACCTCTATTTGCATGACCCAAGATTTATTGTGACATTAGGGACCTCTTTCATGACCTAGACTCTCCTCTTGACCCTTCGTCCTTTTCCCTCTACGTCCCTCCGTCTCCATTTCCGTCTCTTCCTCTCCTGCTCTTACATCTTCCCCCTTCACTTCATCCCTAAGAAACCCACTATTACCCCGTCAACACTTCTTTTGCCTTTCTAACCCTTTACCTTGACTACACCCTTTACCCCTTACCCCTTACCCCTTACCTCTTACCTTGTCACTTTCACACGTATATACTTGGCCTTGGTCATGCCCTTCACTCATTCAAACTAATACCCAACTTACACACACACACACACACACACACACACACACACACACACACACACACACACACACACACTCACACACACACACACACACACACACACACACACACACACACACACACACACACACACACACACACACACATACATACACACGTCACCTGTAGCTGCCTTACCTGGAAATAGGGGCTGCAGGCGGAGAGGACGACTTTATGGGCCTTGAGCGTCATGCCCTCGACGGCTAGCGTGACGTCGACGAAGGATTCACTCTGGAGGAGCTGCTCAAACACCGAGATGATGTTGGACTGGTGGTTGTTCCAGCGGAGGCAGAACTGTTGCGGAGACATGGCCATTCTGACGCCCGGCGACACCCTGCATGGGACGAGACAAGGGGAAAACAACATTGAGGAGGAGGATTCGACTTCTGGTTTATATTATGCTATGAATATTGAGAGAGAGAGAGAGAGAGAGAGAGAGAGAGAGAGAGAGTGAGAGAGTGAGAGAGAGAGTGAGAGAGAGACCAAGTGAGAGAGTGTTTAACCTTTTCATATAATTTTCTTTCGTATATCATTTGTCATTCAATAAAATAATGCAAAGACAAGGCTGTTCTATCCCAGTAACATTCTGCGAGGGAGGGAGAGGACAGGTGGGAGGAGAGGAGGAAAGATAGAGAACGAGAGAAAGAACTGAGTAAGAGAGGGAAGGAGGAGAGGAGGAAGTGAGGGTGTATTGACAGGTATAGTCAAGGAGGGTTGGGGATACAGGGAGGAAGGGGAAGGGAGAGGGGGAAAAAGTAAGAACGAAAGGAGTTAATTGTTGTTATTCTATTAGTGTCGTGTGGCCGGCGCGAAGTAATAGGCTTATAACGCCACTCTGAGTTGTCTTTGCCGCTCGCCCCCCCCCCCCCCCCCTCCCCCCCTCACCATACTGCCTCTTGCATGTTATTTCTGCAGGTAGTAAAGCAAGATTTTTATAGCTGGTAAAAAAAAGTGAGATTTGTACGTATTTTAAATTCGGATGACGATTCTGGGTAGTAAAAAGAAGAAAAAGTTCGTAGGTAGGAAAAAAAAAAGTTTGTGGTTAGATACATATAGAAAAAAAAAATAGAGGTTTCCAGCACTAGTAAAATACCTAAAGGTTTGTAGGCAATAAAAGGGAAAAGAGGAGGGGAAAAAAAGGTTTGTCGGTAATCAAAAAGAGAAAACGTTTGTAGACAGTGAAAAACAAAAGAGCGAGAAGTGAGGTTTGACGGACAATGCGTGGAAGTTATTTTAAGCCGTCCAACGTGTAGAACAGAAATGACCTGTGACTTGTGAGGCTCCAGTGTACACGCTGGTAATCCCCGAGGCGCGCGTCCCCAGCCAACAACACACCTCCACACGCCTCGTTATTTTTTTTCGCCGCGGAACTTGGCCCGTGTTTGTGCCGGTGATGGGGACGCGGCGGCCTTGTGCTGATCAATGCTTTATGTCCGGAACGCTTTACGCAGGAAACCCGCTGCTGTTAGCCGAGGACGGGCGAGTCAGCGGCGATCGATAGCTGTGCTGGGGGTGCCCCAAGGGTGACGTGCGGTTAATTAAGCGACAATAGAGCTCATGATTGACCATTAGTTACACCTTGGAACACATTGGAGCGCGGGGGTTGCCCACATGTACTGAGGAAGGAAGGGAGCAGAAGAAGTGTCGATATGTGTATCTTGAAGCAGCGTTTGGATGGGTGACATGTGTAGCGTGGTGTGGTGAGGGACAGTCACGTGAATAGTGTAGTGTTCCAGCGTTCCAGCGTTCCAGTGGCGTATACAGTCACGGAAGGAACTGTTTTCTTGGGCTTCTAAACCTTGTGGACATGTAAGGCTCAGACCGCCTATATAACGTTACGGCTTCGCTCACACAATCGACCCAAGTAGTGACAGACTCGTGTCTTCCCCTCAAGTTGTGTCTGGGTCGCGTCCGTACTATTCAGCAAACCCAAGTGAAGCATTAACCCAGCGTCACGCGGGGATGGGGCAGCGGGCAGGGGAAAGGCGTTCAAAGACTATTTTTAAACTGGAATGCGGAGGCGAGGGCGAGAGCAAGGCGAGGGTGTGGATCTGTGGGCGGCGATCACCGTAATTGGCTTCGACGGTGCTTGGCCGACTCGGAAAACGAAGTGACAGGACATGACTCGATGAGGCTCGCGTCCTGCCTTTTCTTTAATTAAGTTGGACATTCTTATATTGTTATTTTTCTTCCCAATTTTTCGAATGAGATTGATATTCGTTGTGCTTTTTTAAAATGCTATACATTTACTTTTCTGAGGATTCTTTCTTCCTCTTTTTTTTTTTTTTTTTTTTTTTTTTTTTGGCACGTCCGCGAAAAGTCCCGGTGAATTTTTTTTCTTTTTTTTTTCTTTTATCTGGAAGGGCTGGAAGGTGGTTGGGGAGAGCGGCAGCGGCAGGACGAGTACCGACCGACCATCGCATGTCTGGCCAGGTAACCAACTCAGACGCAAAAACCTTTCTACTCCTAACTTCACTGGAAAAAAAAAAAGATAAATTCACTCCCACGAGACCCGATGTACTGTGGCTTCTAAATCTCGCCGGATGTTGAGATATAAGTCAGAGGCGGAAAGAGTCCTCCCAGCTAGGAAATAGACGAAAAAAATAAAGAGGAAAAGTGTGGATATTAAGAAGTAAAGTATAAACTCCGTAAGAGACTAGCTGATCAATAGTTTCCAGGATTGCCAGGTACTTCTAGACCCCATTTTATTTACCGCCTTAGATGATAACGTAGGAAGTATACTGTAGATTATTATAAGTTGCCTGTTGTTTAGCCATGATAAGACCTACTGACCCATACCTTCCAGGGTTCACGGAGGTTACATAATTGACAGGGACGATTATGCAACCATTGACCCCACAAAAAAAGTAGAGAACAGGACGCTTAAGTTATAAAAAAAAATTGAAAAGTAATATACAATTAATACAAAAAAAAGGGAACACCAACGAATTTTTACAAGAACACAGAGGAGTAACTTAATAAATACACCTTGGACTAAATATGAAGCAAGTCCAGATCACTAATAAACACGAGACTGGACCAAACCGCAGATAAAGAAAGGCAGAACAGCGTATAAAACCGCGAACAAGAGAGGTAGACCTGTATGTATTTTAGGAATCGTATGGCAAGAAGATAGTCGCGAGCTGCTGTAATGAGGTTCAGGGAAGAAGTAAAGTTAGGCAAGAGGTGGGTTGTGGTCAGTGGCAGGTGTGTAATTATCCGTAGTAACGCTCCCTGATTTAGAGAGAGAGAGAGAGAGAGAGAGAGAGAGAGAGAGAGAGAGAGAGAGAGAGAAACAAGTGCAGGGTACGAATAGATAATAGTATGACGTGACAGTGGTTTGTTGGCTGAAAAGAATCAATATCACTTTGTTGTCGCGGATTGATTATAACAAAACTTTACTCTAATATTTTATTTTCGTTTTTTTTGTGTGTGTGATTCATTAACAGTCGTCATTTGCATCGTCAATGTCATCATCATCATCGTCGGTATCTTTGTCACAATAAGTGTTATCGTCATCATCGTCATCATCGTCATCGTTATCATCGTCGTCGTTCCCCTGGCAGCCCTTCCATCCTGCGTCCTCCTGTGGTGTGGATTGATTCATCAACTTTACGCGTGGAAGGACGTTTGATGTTTTGACAGTCTTGAGCGACACAATAGACATTCATTAAGAGTAGATAAAGCCATCCTTCTTTTCCCTCCATTCTTCCTTCCTTCTTTCCTTCCTTTTCCTCTCCTTCATCTTTTGCTCCCAGTGTCATTCTTCACTCTTTCCTTTGTCTGTTTTATTTATTCATTATTTTATTGCCATTCGTGGAAGAGATATTTTACATTATTACATTATCGTATTTCAGTATATTTAGCCAGTTTTTTTTCTTCTTCATTCTGTGTGGCTGACTCTGGACGCCTTTTCAATTGACAAGTTAAAGAATTATATATATATTGCTACTTTATTCCTTGCTCTGAATCATGTTCTTCGATTTAAATATTATGTTATTACCATTTTATTCTTGACTCTGGTCTTTGATATTGGATGGTATTGATTGAGAATAATTCATTACAGTACTCAGGCATTCCTCTCCTACACGTTTACTTACATGCCACTTAGAATAAATGACGCTTGTATATCAGTGACTCAACCCTCACTACAAGTTTATCGTTAATGCTTTGTATGAGGAAGGCATGCGTGGCCTCTCATGTCCGGCCATTAAGTGTGACTATTTAATGAGTACTCTCTTTTGTATCACCTCAAAGTACTTCATTAAAGCATCGATCGGTGTCGTGCGTCATGCCTGCCACTACATAATCCTCCTTGAAGGCGATCCAATTCCCTTTGAAATCGAATCGGAACCCTCGTGTCTCATGCTCGCGAGGCTTTAATTTTACACCTGCTCTCACCTTTCCCTGTTGAGCCGCCAGTCGATATCACCTCCTCTTTCTAGTATTGACTTCCTATTACTTTTCTCCCTCCCTCTCTTCCCCCTCCCGCCTCTCCTTCCCTCCCTCGTATTCCCCCTCTTCTACCCTCTTAACGTGCGTCCGTCCCTCCCCTTTTAGTAACCTTATCGAACAAAGTCCAAATCCCGTCTTTTCTTCCTTCCCTTCACCAGCGTCACCCTTCAAATCCTCCTTTACAGCCCCTCTTTCAACCCCTCTTCCCCCATTCCTGAGAGTTGGGTGTCGAATGGGTGAGGGAGGAAGAGAGAGGGAAGGAATGAGTGATGGTGAGGTGGTGTGAGGCAAGGAGGTCGGGTGTATGAATGAGGGAGAGGGAGGGAAAGCTGGTGAGTGAGGGAGAGTGATGAGGGTTAAGGGGTAGTGAGGGGAGGTGAGGGAAGAGGGTGGTGGGAGGAGGATGCGACGCCTGACAATCTTAGTGAATGATTGGGTGGTTCTCGGTGACCAAGAGTGATTAGGGATTAGACCGCGAGGTGGCGTTTGGGGAAATAGATGGATTTAGGAGAGAGAATGATGTTTTTTTCTTTCTTTCTCTCTCTCTCTCTCTCTCTCTCTCTCTCTCTCTCTCTCTCTCTCTCTCTCTCTCTCTCTCTCTCTCTCTCTCTCTCTCTCTCTCTCTCTCTCTGTAATATCTTGTTACTCTTATCCTCTTACTTGGACTCTTCCTTCCCCTTGCTCTCCTGTCAGCCTTTCCCTCTCCCTTCCCCTCTTTCCCCCTTCTATAATCGGTCATATGCCCCTTCCATCCTATTACCTCCTCTGCTTTTTCTTCTCTCTCTCTCTCTCTCTCTCTCTCTCTCTCTCTCTCTCTCTCTCTCTCTCTCTCTCTCTCTCTCTCTCTCTCTCTCTCTTTCTTATCTCCTGTGCCTCTCCTCGGTCATTACCCTTCCCAGCCTTTACTCTACCTTCCTCTCTTCCTCCTCTTCCTATGCTTCTTTTGCTTCCCTCTTCTCACTATCTTTCTAACTGCCTCTTCTTTTCTCCATTTCTTTCCTTCCCTCCCCTCTCCTCTCTCTGTCTCCATCCTTGCCATCTTCCTCTCACTTCCTGCATTTCCTTTCCTTCCCTCTTTCTCTATTGCTTCGTGCTCCTTTATGCTCTTCTCTCTTTTCTCTTCTATTCTCACTCTTATGCCATGTCTCTACCCCATCTTTGACCCTCCTTCCATACTGTGCAGGCCTCCTACCACCTCTTTCCTTCCCTCTCTCCTTCCATTCCTTCCTTTCTTCCCCCTACTCCTCTATTCCTTCCATACGCTTCTACCTCCCTAATTTCTTCCTTATTCTCCTCCTCCCCTCATTCCTTCCTTACTCTCTCCCCTCCCCTCATTCCTTTCTACCTCCCTGCCTTCCCCCATTTCTTTCTTACTCTCCCCTCTCCTCATTCCTTCCTTACTCTCTCCTCGCCCCCATTCCTTCCTTGTCCCCCCCCCATTCCCCAAGGAACAGTGATAGCATCAGGTCACGTCTGTTACAAACTACTGAGAAGTGTTGGATCACCGGCAGGTTAATTGCGATGCGTACCTGTACAGAAACCCTGACGATCACGTTCATGAGAGAGAGAGAGAGAGAGAGAGAGAGAGAGAGAGAGAGAGAGAGAGAGAGAGAGAGAGAGAGAGAGAGAGAGAGAGAGAGAGAGAGAGAGAGAGAGAGAGAGAGAGAGAATATTTTATGAAGAAACTGTTTTGAGTATAGAAATTATTGATGGTGGAGGTGGACTGGTGTGAAAAGGAAGGGGAGGAGAAGGTGGGGGGGAGGGTAATAGTAAAGTGGAAGCGTGGAGAAGAAGAGGAGGGGAAAGAGGTGTAGCAGGAGGAGGAAAGGTCTGGGCGAGACAAAAGCGTCGCTGCTCCGTGCATTAATAACTCGCCTTGTCCATAATTACACGAGTCTTCCTTCTAAGGTGTTCCATTTTCTTTGGCGTCGCTTCCCTTTCCGTCACGTTTTCTGAGGTAGCGTGTCGCTGTTCCCGCCGCACTGCCTCCTCTCCGTTTCCACTCCTCCTCCTCCACTTCCTCCTCCTCCTCCTCCTCCTCCTCCTCCTCTCTCCTCCTCCTCCTCCTCCTCCTCCTCCTGCTCCTCCTCCTCCCCAGGGGCTTGCTTACTTCTGCTGCGCTCACCCGAATTAGTCACCTGCTGAGGAGTTTCACCTGTCAATCACTAGTCACCCGCCTGTTATGCTTTGTTTGTGTCCTCATGTTGCGACGCAGTGTATGGGCAATGCGCCGCCGCACGGACAACTGAGTGTATTAAGGTTATACGCAACTCTTGACCTTCAGAAGCAGGTGGCTCAACACACAACTCCGCATCGAACGCACGCACTTATTTGTATTATTAATATTATTGTAAATTCTTTGTTATATGCATTTATGTGTGGTTTTGTTATGCATTGTAACGGATATGCACACACACACACACACACACACACACACACACACACACACACACACACACACACACACACACACACACACACACACACACACACACACACACACACACATACATACACACACACACACACACACACACACACACACACACACACACACACACACACACACACACACACACATGTAAGACAGCGGGGTTGGTTTTAACGACACACGTGGAATAAATTACGACACTTTAGATACGTGTAAATACATGTGATGCGTTCTATTATAAACAACACAGCACCATTCACGCCTCCACCCACCACGCACGGACGCACTCATTCACTCACACACAAACTTTCACCATGTGCTACGCTGTCTGCTCAACCTTATGTTTATTTATTTACTTCCTGCTGTTAAAGGTTCGTCACGTGTCACACTGTCACCTCATTACGCTTGCCTCATGGATGTTTTTTTTTTTCATGGTGCATTTGATTTATTTTGTAGTTATTTGTTGTATTGTATTGTATTTTTATCGTCATTTGCTTCCGTCTTCCCCTGAAATCATTACTTCCCTCTAACATCACTTTCGGCTCATGTTCTTAATTGTTTAGTTTCCAACATTCTTAACATATCGCCTCCCATAGAAATCATACACACACACGCACACACACACACACACACACACACACACACACACACACACACACACACACACACACACACACACACACACACACACACACACACACACGTTCATTCACAGAAAAAAAAGGAAACAGCCTGTGCTTTGAATATCCTTGCTAATGTCTTCTTTTTTTTTCCAATCCTATTTTTTTTTTTACACATACAAGCCCACACACGTATACCAGTTACTGCCACGACTCATACTTACATGTGTGGGATTAAGAAGGGGAACATGGAGGAGGAGGCAGGTCAGGTGAGGCGGGAGGAGGGAGGAGGTGGTAGCATCCTGGTACTTGGCTACGCATTCACTGTAGCATCGCTTGCGCCACTCATCACTACACTTCACTATAACCAACTCCCGCTCTTTTGTAACTAAACTACTTTACTATGGAGGTGGTACTGGCTTTCCCGAGCACGATATATAGATAAAAACACACACACACACACACACAACACACGCACGAACGTTGAAAAAAAAAATCACTGACAGACGTATATTTGTGTAAAAAAAAAAATCGGGTAGCTAATATTTATTATTTTGCGACGTATCACATTTCCTGGAGCAAATATTGGTGGTTAAAGAATCCGTTTTCTCCTGATTTGTTATTATTATTACTGGTGTTGCGGCGGATTGATCGGCCAGCGAGCGAGCAAACGGATCACGCGGTTTTTTCGCTTATTATTATTTATCAACTCGTCAAGTTCAGGTTAGCGCTAGTGCAAGTCCGGCACATGTCAAGTCACCACAGGTCCTTCTAATTACAACGGGTCACCTTCATTTATGTACTACAGTCCCACACCGTGTTTTCCTCTCTCAGGTGTCCCAGATTCGGCTTTGCCTCACGTGGATGTGTTGGGTCACAGTTCTCGCTTGATTTTATTTATTATTATTATTTTTTAAAGTTCCCGCTCGAATGGCTATTGCAGTTCCCCACTTGACTAGAGTTCTATAGTAGCAGCGTTAGGTGGTGGCGGCGTGGGTGTTGTTGTTGTGGTCGTTGATGTGGTGGTGGTGGCTGTAGCGGTGGTGTGGGGCGGGCAGCACTAGCAGCAGCAGCAGTGGTTTGTGCCATGACGGGACGACACACGGAACACATACACACACACATACACACAACAGCGGCGAGCGCACCCAAACCCGACCCGTACCCGTCACCCGGCCAAGGTGGACTGATCAGCTCACACACACACACTCGCCGTTTTAGCGCTCGCCGCACCCGCCGGCCGCCGATCAATTTCAGAGCCACGGGAAGTCTACGGTAACGACGAGCCGCGTTTAACTAAGTCCACTCCCGATGTTTTCACATTTTCGATCGCAACGGTAAGGGTTTGTGATGTTTAGTGGTTGTGGTGGTGTAAGTGGTGTGGGGTTTGTGTCATGGTGTTGAGGGTGGTATTAATGGAGTGGTGGTGTTAGTGTTGGTGTTAGTGGTGGTGATAGTGGTTGTGTCTGCGGTGAAGGGTAGTCGGGCACTGCATGATGTAGAAATAGAATAGTCGAGGGGCTACACGGGGTGACAAGAGAGTAAAATCAATGGATCAATAACAGACTTCGCTGTGAGTGAGAGTGCGTGGAGGAGGAGGAGGA
>JAXIVD010003490.1:33467-43467 GCA_036785275.1 Cancer borealis
CGTGTGTCGTCCCGTCATGGCACAAACCACTGCTGCTGCTGCTAGTGCTGCCCGCCCCACACCACCGCTACAGCCACCACCACCACATCAACGACCACAACAACAACACCCACGCCGCCACCACCTAACGCTGCTACTATAGAACTCTAGTCAAGTGGGGAACTGCAATAGCCATTCGAGCGGGAACTTTAAAAAATAATAATAATAAATAAAATCAAGCGAGAACTGTGACCCAACACATCCACGTGAGGCAAAGCCGAATCTGGGACACCTGAGAGAGGAAAACACGGTGTGGGACTGTAGTACATAAATGAAGGTGACCCGTTGTAATTAGAAGGACCTGTGGTGACTTGACATGTGCCGGACTTGCACTAGCGCTAACCTGAACTTGACGAGTTGATAAATAATAATAAGCGAAAAAACCGCGTGATCCGTTTGCTCGCTCGCTGGCCGATCAATCCGCCGCAACACCAGTAATAATAATAACAAATCAGGAGAAAACGGATTCTTTAACCACCAATATTTGCTCCAGGAAATGTGATACGTCGCAAAATAATAAATATTAGCTACCCGATTTTTTTTTTTACACAAATATACGTCTGTCAGTGATTTTTTTTTTCAACGTTCGTGCGTGTGTTGTGTGTGTGTGTGTGTGTGTTTTTATCTATATATCGTGCTCGGGAAAGTCAGTACCACCTCCATAGTAAAGTAGTTTAGTTACAAAAGAGCGGGAGTTGGTTATAGTGAAGTGTAGTGATGAGTGGCGCAAGCGATGCTACAGTGAATGCGTAGCCAAGTACCAGGATGCTACCACCTCCTCCCTCCTCCCGCCTCACCTGACCTGCCTCCTCCTCCATGTTCCCCTTCTTAATCCCACACATGTAAGTATGAGTCGTGGCAGTAACTGGTGTACGTGTGTGGGCTTGTATGTGTAAAAAAAATAATAGGATTGGAAAAAAAAAAAAAAAAGACATTAGCAAGGATATTCAAAGCACAGGCTGTTTCCTTTTTTTTTTTCTTTCTGTGAATGAACGTGTGTTAGGGTCATGTGTGTGTGTGTGTGTGTGTGTGTGTGTGTGTGTGTGTGTGTGTGTGTGTGTGTGTGTGTGTGTGTGTGTGTGTGTGCGCGTGTGTGTGTATGATTTCTATGGAAGGCGATATGCTAAGAATGTTGGAAACTAAACAATTAAGAACATGAGCCGAAAGTGATGTTAGAGGGAAGTAATGATTTCAGGGGAAGACGGAAGCAAAGGACGATAAAAATACAATACAATACAACAAATAACTACAAAATAAATCAAATGCACCATGAAAAAAAAAAACATCCATGAGGCAAGCGTAATGAGGTGACAGTGTGACACGTGACGAACCTTTAACAGCAGGAAGTAAATAAATAAACATAAGGTTGAGCAGACAGCGTAGCACATGGTGAAAGTTTGTGTGTGAGTGAATGAGTGCGTCCGTGCGTGGTGGGTGGAGGCGTGAATGGTGCTGTGTTGTTTATAATAGAACGCATCACATGTATTTACACGTATCTAAAGTGTCGTAATTTATTCCACGTGTGTCGTTAAAACCAACCCCGCTGTCTTACATGTGTGTGTGTGTGTGTGTGTGTGTGTGTGTGTGTGTGTGTGTGTGTGTGTGTGTATGTATGTGTGTGTGTGTGTGTGTGTGTGTGTGTGTGTGTGTGTGTGTGTGTGTGTGTGTGTGTGTGTGTGTGTGTGTGTGTGTGTGTGTGTGTGTGTGTGCATATCCGTTACAATGCATAACAAAACCACACATAAATGCATATAACAAAGAATTTACAATAATATTAATAATACAAATAAGTGCGTGCGTTCGATGCGGAGTTGTGTGTTGAGCCACCTGCTTCTGAAGGTCAAGAGTTGCGTATAACCTTAATACACTCAGTTGTCCGTGCGGCGGCGCATTGCCCATACACTGCGTCGCAACATGAGGACACAAACAAAGCATAACAGGCGGGTGACTAGTGATTGACAGGTGAAACTCCTCAGCAGGTGACTAATTCAGGTGAGCGCAGCAGAAGTAAGCAAGCCCCTGGGGAGGAGGAGGAGCAGGAGGAGGAGGAGGAGGAGGAGGAGGAGGAGGAGGAGGAGGAGGAGGAGGAGGAGGAGGAAGTGGAGGAGGAGGAGTGGAAACGGAGAGGAGGCAGTGCGGCGGGAACAGCGACACGCTACCTCAGAAAACGTGACGGAAAGGGAAGCGACGCCAAAGAAAATGGAACACCTTAGAAGGAAGACTCGTGTAATTATGGACAAGGCGAGTTATTAATGCACGGAGCAGCGACGCTTTTGTCTCGCCCAGACCTTTCCTCCTCCTGCTACACCTCTTTCCCCTCCTCTTCTTCTCCACGCTTCCACTTTACTATTACCCTCCCCCCCACCTTCTCCTCCCCTTCCTTTTCACACCAGTCCACCTCCACCATCAATAATTTCTATACTCAAAACAGTTTCTTCATAAAATATTCTCTCTCTCTCTCTCTCTCTCTCTCTCTCTCTCTCTCTCTCTCTCTCTCTCTCTCTCTCTCTCTCTCTCTCTCTCTCTCTCTCTCTCTCTCTCTCTCTCTCTCTCTCTCTCTCTCTCTCTCATGAACGTGATCGTCAGGGTTTCTGTACAGGTACGCATCGCAATTAACCTGCCGGTGATCCAACACTTCTCAGTAGTTTGTAACAGACGTGACCTGATGCTATCACTGTTCCTTGGGGAATGGGGGGGGGACAAGGAAGGAATGGGGGCGAGGAGAGAGTAAGGAAGGAATGAGGAGAGGGGAGAGTAAGAAAGAAATGGGGGAAGGCAGGGAGGTAGAAAGGAATGAGGGGAGGGGAGAGAGTAAGGAAGGAATGAGTGAGGGGAGAGTAAGGAAGAAATGGGGGAAGGCGGGGAGGTAGAAAGGAATGAGGGGAGGGGAGAGAGTAAGGAAGGAATAAGGGGAGGAGGAGAATAAGGAAGAAATTAGGGAGGTAGAAGCGTATGGAAGGAATAGAGGAGTGGGGTGAAGAAAGGAAGGAATGGAAGGAGAGAGGGAAGGAAAGAGGTGGTAGGAGGCCTGCACAGTATGGAAGGAGGGTCAAAGATGGGGTAGAGACATGGCATAAGAGTGAGAATAGAAGAGAAAAGAGAGAAGAGCATAAAGGAGTACGAAGCAATAGAGAAAAAGGGAAGGAAAGGAAATGCAGGAAGTGAGAGGAAGATGGCAAGGATGGAGACAGAGAGAGGAGAGGGGAGGGAAGGAAAGAAATGGAGAAAAGAAGAGGCAGTTAGAAAGATAGTGAGAAGAGGGAAGCAAAAGAAGCATAGGAAGAAGAGGAAGAGAGGAAGGTAGAGTAAAGGCTGGGAAGGGTAATGACCGAGGAGAGGCACAGGAGATAAGAAAGAGAGAGAGAGAGAGAGAGAGAGAGAGAGAGAGAGAGAGAGAGAGAGAGAGAGAGAGAGAGAGAGAGAGAGAGAGAAAGAGAGAAGAAAAAGCAGAGGAGGTAATAGGATGGAAGGGGCATATGACCGATTATAGAAGGGGGAAAGAGGGGAAGGGAGAGGGAAAGGCTGACAGGAGAGCAAGGGGAAGGAAGAGTCCAAGTAAGAGGATAAGAGTAACAAGATATTACAGAGAGAGAGAGAGAGAGAGAGAGAGAGAGAGAGAGAGAGAGAGAGAGAGAGAGAGAGAGAGAGAGAGAGAGAGAGAGAGAGAAGAGAGAGAGAGAGAGAGAGAGAGAGAGAGAGAGAGAGAGAGAAAGAAAAAAAACCGTCATTCTCTCTCCTAAATCCATCTATTTCCCCAAACGCCACCTCGCGGTCTAATCCCTAATCACTCTTGGTCACCGAGAACCACCCAATCATTCACTAAGATTGTCAGGCGTCGCATCCTCCTCCCACCACCCTCTTCCCTCACCTCCCCTCACTACCCCTCAACCCTCATCACTCTCCCTCACTCACCAGCTTTCCCTCCCTCTCCCTCATTCATACACCCGACCTCCTTACCTCACACCACCTCACCATCACTCATTCCTTCCCTCTCTCTTCCTCCCTCACCCATTCGACACCCAACTCTCAGGAATGGGGGAAGAGGGGTTGAAAGAGGGGCTGTAAAGGAGGATTTGAAGGGTGACGCTGGTGAAGGGAAGGAAGAAAAGACGGGATTTGGACTTTGTTCGATAAGGTTACTAAAAGGGGAGGGACGGACGCACGTTAAGAGGGTAGAAGAGGGGGAATACGAGGGAGGGAAGGAGAGGCGGGAGGGGGAAGAGAGGGAGGGAGAAAAGTAATAGGAAGTCAATACTAGAAAGAGGAGGTGATATCGACTGGCGGCTCAACAGGGAAAGGTGAGAGCAGGTGTAAAATTAAAGCCTCGCGAGCATGAGACACGAGGGTTCCGATTCGATTTCAAAGGGAATTGGATCGCCTTCAAGGAGGATTATGTAGTGGCAGGCATGACGCACGACACCGATCGATGCTTTAATGAAGTACTTTGAGGTGATACAAAAGAGAGTACTCATTAAATAGTCACACTTAATGGCCGAACATGAGAGGCCACGCATGCCTTCCTCATACAAAGCATTAACGATAAACTTGTAGTGAGGGTTGAGTCACTGATATACAAGCGTCATTTATTCTAAGTGGCATGTAAGTAAACGTGTAGGAGAGGAATGCCTGAGTACTGTAAGGAATTATTCTCAATCAATACCATCCAATATCAAAGACCAGAGTCAAGAATAAAATGGTAATAACATACTATTTAAATCGAAGAACATGATTCAGAGCAAGGAATAAAGTAGCAATATATATATAATTCTTTAACTTGTCAATTGAAAAGGCGTCCAGAGTCAGCCACACAGAATGAAGAAGAAAAAAACTGGCTAAATATACTGAAATACGATAATGTAATAATGTAAAATATCTCTTCCACGAATGGCAATAAAATAATGAATAAATAAAACAGACAAAGGAAAGAGTGAAGAATGACACTGGGAGCAAAAGATGAAGGAGAGAAAAAGGAAGGAAAGAAGGAAGGAAGAATGGAGGGAAAAGAAGGATGGCTTTATCTACTCTTAATGAATGTCTATTGTGTCGCTCAAGACTGTCAAAACATCAAACGTCCTTCCACGCGTAAAGTTGATGAATCAATCCACACCACAGGAGGACGCAGGATGGAAGGGCTGCCAGGGGAACGACGACGATGATAACGATGACGATGATGACGATGATGACGATAACACTTATGATGACAAAGATACCGACGATGATGATGATGACATTGACGATGCAAATGACGACTGTTAATGAATCACTCAAAAAAAAACGAAAGAAAATTATTAGAGTAAAGTTTTGTTATAATCAATCCGCGACAACAAAGTGATATTGATTCTTTTCAGCCAACAAACCACTGTCACGTTATACTATTATCTATTCGTACCCTGCACTTGTTTCTCTCTCTCTCTCTCTCTCTCTCTCTCTCTCTCTCTCTCTCTCTCTCTCTCTCTCTCTCTCTCTCTCTCTCTCTCTAAATCAGGGAGCGTTACTACGGATAATTACACACCTGCCACTGACCACAACCCACCTCTTGCCTAACTTTACTTCTACCCTGAACCTCATTACAGCAGCTCGCGACTATCTTCTTGCCATACGATTCCTAAAATACATACAGGTCTACCTCTCTTGTTCGCGGTTTTATACGCTGTTCTGCCTTTTTTTATCTGCGGTTTGGTCCAGTCTCGTGTTTATTAGTGATCTGGACTTGCTTCATATTTAGTCCAAGGTGTATTTATTAAGTTACTCCTCTGTGTTCTTGTAAAAATTCGTTGGTGTTACCTTTTTTTTGTATTAATTGTATATTACTTTTCAATTTTTTTTTATAACTTAAGCGTCCTGTTCTCTACTTTTTTTGTGGGGTCAATGGTTGCATAATCGTCCCTGTCAATTATGTAACCTCCGTGAACCCTGGAAGGTATGGGTCAGTAGGTCTTATCATGGCTAAACAACAGGCAACTTATAATAATCTACAGTATACTTCCTACGTTATCATCTAAAGCGGTAAATAAAATGGGGTCTAGAAGTACCTGGCAATCCTGGAAACTATTGATCAGCTAGTCTCTTACGGAGTTTATACTTTACTTCTTAATATCCACACTTTTCCTCTTTATTTTTTTCGTCTATTTCCTAGCTGGGAGGACTCTTTCCGCCTCTGACTTATATCTCAACATCCGGCGAGATTTAGAAGCCACAGTACATCGGGTCTCGTGGGAGTGAATTTATCTTTTTTTTTTCCAGTGAAGTTAGGAGTAGAAAGGTTTTTGCGTCTGAGTTGGTTACCTGGCCAGACATGCGATGGTCGGTCGGTACTCGTCCTGCCGCTGCCGCTCTCCCCAACCACCTTCCAGCCCTTCCAGATAAAAGAAAAAAAAAAAGAAAAAAAATTCACCGGGACTTTTCGCGGACGTGCCAAAAAAAAAAAAAAAAAAAAAAAAAAAAAAAAAAAAAAAAAAAAAAAAGAGGAAGAAAGAATCCTCAGAAAAGTAAATATATAGCATTTTAAAAAAGCACAACGAATATCAATCTCATTCGAAAAATTGGGAAGAAAAATAACAATATAAGAATGTCCAACTTAATTAAAGTAAAGGCAGGACGCGAGCCTCATCGAGTCATGTCCTGTCACTTCTTTTTCCGAGTCGGCCAAGCACCGTCGAAGCCAATTACGGTGATCGCCGCCCACAGATCCACACCCTCGCCTTGCTCTCGCCCTCGCCTCCGCATTCCAGTTTAAAAATAGTCTTTGAACGCCTTTCCCCTGCCCGCTGCCCCATCCCCGCGTGACGCTGGGTTAATGCTTCACTTGGGTTTGCTGAATAGTACGGACGCGACCCAGACACAACTTGAGGGGAAGACACGAGTCTGTCACTACTTGGGTCGATTGTGTGAGCGAAGCCGTAACGTTATGTAGACGGCCTGAGCCTTACATGTCCACAAGGTTTAGAAGCCCAAGAAAACAGTTCCTTCCGTGACTGTATACGCCACTGGAACGCTGGAACGCTGGAACACTACACTATTCACGTGACTGTCCCTCACCACACCACGCTACACATGTCACCCATCCAAACGCTGCTTCAAGATACACATATCGACACTTCTTCTGCTCCCTTCCTTCCTCAGTACATGTGGGCAACCCCCGCGCTCCAATGTGTTCCAAGGTGTAACTAATGGTCAATCATGAGCTCTATTGTCGCTTAATTAACCGCACGTCACCCTTGGGGCGCCCCAAGCACAGCTATCGATCGCCGCTGACTCGCCCGTCCTCGGCTAACAGCAGCGGGTTTCCTGCGTAAAGCGTTCCGGACATAAAGCATTGATCAGCACAAGGCCGCCGCGTCCCCATCACCGGCACAAACACGGGCCAAGTTCCGCGGCGAAAAAAAATAACGAGGCGTGTGGAGGTGTGTTGTTGGCTGGGGACGCGCGCCTCGGGGATTACCAGCGTGTACACTGGAGCCTCACAAGTCACAGGTCATTTCTGTTCTACACGTTGGACGGCTTAAAATAACTTCCACGCATTGTCCGTCAAACCTCACTTCTCGCTCTTTTGTTTTTCACTGTCTACAAACGTTTTCTCTTTTTGATTACCGACAAACCTTTTTTTCCCCTCCTCTTTTCACTTTTATTGCCTACAAACCTTTAGGTATTTTACTAGTGCTGGAAACCTCTATTTTTTTTTTTCTATATGTATCTAACCACAAACTTTTTTTTTCCTACCTACGAACTTTTTCTTCTTTTTACTACCCAGAATCGTCATCCGAATTTAAAATACGTACAAATCTCACTTTTTTTTACCAGCTATAAAAATCTTGCTTTACTACCTGCAGAAATAACATGCAAGAGGCAGTATGGTGAGGGGGGAGGGGGGGGGGGGCGAGCGGCAAAGACAACTCGGAGTGGCGTTATAAGCCTATTACTTCGCGCCGGCCACACGACACTAATAGAATAACAACAATGAACTCCTTTCGTTCTTACTTTTTCCCCCTCTCCCTTCCCCTTCCTCCCTGTATCCCCAACCCTCCTTGACTATACCTGTCAATACACCCTCACTTCCTCCTCTCCTCCTTCCCTCTCTTACTCAGTTCTTTCTCTCGTTCTCTATCTTTCCTCCTCTCCTCCCACCTGTCCTCTCCCTCCCTCGCAGAATGTTACTGGGATAGAACAGCCTTGTCTTTGCATTATTTTATTGAATGACAAATGATATACGAAAGAAAATTATATGAAAAGGTTAAACACTCTCTCACTTGGTCTCTCTCTCACTCTCTCACTCTCTCTCTCTCTCTCTCTCTCTCTCTCTCTCTCTCTCTCTCTCTCTCTCTCTCTCTCTCTCAATATTCATAGCATAATATAAACCAGAAGTCGAATCCTCCTCCTCAATGTTGTTTTCCCCTTGTCTCGTCCCATGCAGGGTGTCGCCGGGCGTCAGAATGGCCATGTCTCCGCAACAGTTCTGCCTCCGCTGGAACAACCACCAGTCCAACATCATCTCGGTGTTTGAGCAGCTCCTCCAGAGTGAATCCTTCGTCGACGTCACGCTAGCCGTCGAGGGCATGACGCTCAAGGCCCATAAAGTCGTCCTCTCCGCCTGCAGCCCCTATTTCCAGGTAAGGCAGCTACAGGTGACGGGTGTATGTGTATGTGTATGTGTATGTGTGTGTGTGTGTGTGTGTGTGTGTGTGTGTGTGTGTGTGTGTGTGTGTGTGTGTGTAAGTTGGGTATTAGTTTGAATGAGTGAAGGGCATGACCAAGGCCAAGTATATACGTGTGAAAGTGACAAGGTAAGAGGTAAGGGGTAAGGGGTAAGGGGTAAAGGGTGTAGTCAAGGTAAAGGGTTAGAAAGGCAAAAGAAGTGTTGACGGGGTAATAGTGGGTTTCTTAGGGATGAAATGAAGGGGGAAGATGTAAGAGCAGGAGAGGAAGAGACGGAAATGGAGACGGAGGGACGTAGAGGGAAAAGGACGAAGGGTCAAGAGGAGAGTCTAGGTCATGAAAGAGGTCCCTAATGTCACAATAAATCTTGGGTCATGCAAATAGAGGTCAAGAGGGGAGGAGACAGAGGAAAATCAGCATAGTGAGGCCAGAGGAGGGAGGGAGGAAGATACAGGACAGATGTGAGGGTAAAGAAGAGGGGACATGTAAGTGAGGAAAATTAGTCTGGGGTTGAGAGAGAGATTAGAAGCCAAAGTGAAGGTGATGCAAAGGTGTATACTAATTAGAACAGGTACGCTGGTGGGGGAGACAGAGAGAAGGGAAGACAGGTATATAAGAAAATAGCAGGCAGGTGTTCAACGTATAGCTCGTCCAGGCGTGGATGGGACAGCGTGAGGGCGCACAGCAAGCGAAAGGTCAAAGGAAACTGAGGACGGGCGTGAGGGAGGGGGGGAGTGAGACAGAGAGAGAGAGAAAGAGAAAGAGAAAGAGAGAGGGAGAGAGAGAGAGAGAGTTGGGGTGGAGTAGGAGTGAGGTAGGAAGAGAGGGACCGGGATGGGTGGACGAAGAGGTCAGGGGTCGCCTCCTAATGGTCAAGGGTCACTGGTGTCAGGGGGTCAAAGGAAGAGGGTCTAGGGGTCAAAGTTGAGAGGTGAAGGGTCAGGATCAGTATGGGTTAGAGGTCAGGAAAAGAATAGGTATACTTTCATTTATTATTTTTTGTTTTTATTTAGGGCAAAAAAAAAAAAGTCCATTTTAACATGAAATAGAAATGAAAGAATAAATGTGAATAAAAGTGATGGGGCGAAAAGCTAAAATGAGAGAGAGAGAGAGAGAGAGAGAGAGAGAGAGAGAGAGAGAGAGAGAGAGAGAGAGAGAGAGAGAGAGAGAGAGAGAGAGAGAGAGAGAGAAACTGAGTCAAAGGGAAGGGAAGAGAATATAGGGAAGAGCTAATGAGGAAGTGAACAAGGACGGAAGGGAGAAGAGGGAGAAAGGGGCACACGAGGGAGGTTAATGGGCTGGTCACTGC
>JAXIVD010003491.1:5000-24957 GCA_036785275.1 Cancer borealis
GTCCACCGTGTCATCTTACTACACGTCCACCGTAACGGCACCTGGCACCAGCTACGTTACTACCACCACCAAGGCCGGTAAGTGTCCTCCACACTGGTATTGGAGTAACACAAACATGTCACACCTGAAGGAAGTTATTGCTACCTCTTGACACACTCTGTGGTAACTTACAAAGTAATATGACGAAAACTAAGTCTGTAAATTTATGAATACTTTATTTTGATCAGCGATATGGGTATGCATACGATTGACAATAATTGAACTTAATTCCTTGCAGCATACGTCTACCCACCACCTGCCAAGGGTTACCACTACTAAGTCATCGCTGAGATCTTTCACATGAAATGAGGCTGAACTGGAATGAGTGGATAACACATGATATTTAAAGATATTTACATATATATTGATGCTGCTAATTTAAATAAAACTATTAGGTAAATAATAATGTCTCTATTTTCATATATAACCTTTTCTTCACATGCATAACTGCTTACATACATGCCTGCATATATATATATATATATATATATATATATATATATATATATATATATATATATATATATATATATATATATATATATATATCTGTGTGTGTGTGTGTGTGTGTGTGTGTGTGTGTGTGTGAATGTGTGTGCGTATATATATATATATATATATATATATATATATATATATATATATATATATATATATATATATATATATATATAAAGTTAAAGTTGCATGGGTTTCAGTTCCGGTATCCATCAATGAAGATGATCTCCAGAACGTCAGCCAGGCAAGCCCAACCCCCCACTGTGGTGGCCCACCACAGCAGTTCCTCCCCAGTAAACAGCTTAAGCATCACAAGCCCGGGCGGGGACTCGATCTGCCGACCAAGCGAATGCAAGACCAGCACGCTACCACTGTACTAGCCAGGAGGCTAGCTATATATATATATATATATATATATATATATATATATATATATATATATATATATATATATATATATATATATACATGCATACATACATACATACATACATACATACATACATACATACATACATACATACATACTGTCACAGGAAAACAAGAGGTTAACGAAGGTGATAGCAGGTTATAGCATGTTGTGAACTCCTCTCGCCACAAGGAAAACATGTGAACGCTAGCGACTGATAACAGTCCCTGCAGAGGTACCAATTGTCATTGCAGAGGTACCAATTGTCACTGCAGAGGTATCAGCCGTCACGTACTGCAGAGGTACCAATTGTCACTGCAGTGGTACCAATTACCACTGCAGAGGTACCAATTGTTACTGCAGAGTTACCAGTCGTCACTGCAGAGATACCAATTGTCACTGCAAAGGTACCAGTCGTCACTGCAGAGATAAAAACCGTCACTGTAGGAGGCGAAGAATCACGAACTAATCAGACAAAGGAAACCAAGAAACGTCGACCCCGCAATAAGAAGAAACAACAAGATGATTGAAGTGACGCTAGAATCTGTCACTGCAAAGATACCAGCGGTCACTGCAAAGGTACCATCCGTCACTGCAAAGATACCATCCGTCACTGCAAAGGTACCATCCATCACTGCCAAGGTACCATCCGTCACTGCAAAAATATCACCCGTCACTGCAAAGGTACCATCCGTCACTGCAAAGATACCATCCGTCACTGCAAAGGTACCATCCATCACTGCCAAGGTACCATCCGTCACTGCAAAAATACCACCCGTCACTGCAAAGGTACCATCCGTCACTGCAAAGGTACCATATGTCACAGCAATGGTACCATCCGTCACTGCAAAGGTATCATCCGTCACTGCAAAGATACCAGCCGTTACTGCATAGGTACCATCCGTCACTGCAAAGATACCAGCCGTCACTGCAAAAGTACCAGTCATCACTGCAGAGGCCGGAGAGTCACTAACTAACCAGACAAAGGATACCAAGAGACGTCGACGCCGCCATCGCAGGAAAAACCAGTGTGAAGATGCAACGCTTGAGAGTGGTCTCCCCGCCGCCCACGTGACGGTGTCGCCGCCCAAGGACAAGGAGACCCATGGCGTTACCATGGTGTGCCCCAAGAGTGAGATGTGTACCGTACGGACCGTAACCACCTCTCTTCTCAAAGAGGATGTCATCGTAAATCCTGACAATGAGCCAGAAGCCTCCTCCTCCTCCTTGTACACGGGCACACTTTCTGAAGAGTTTGCTCCTCACCAAGTTGGTCAGGATGCCACTGAAGTCTTCCTTAGGGAGGCTGGGCTGACCAGCCTTTCGTTGTCGTCGCTGCCGCTTCGTCGTCTCAGCAGCAGCGACAGGAGGGACATCCTAGGTAAACGTTGGTTATCAGACGACGTGATCGACTTGGCTCAGGAAGTGTTGCAGCGACAGTTCCTACACATTGGTGGGCTGTATGCCTGCGGCGCGGCCTTCATCCTGCTGCCCCTACAGCCCGGCGCCAAGTCGGTGTTCGTGCAGGTCGTGAACCGGTCAGCGCCGCAGAGTCTTGAGTGCATGGCAGACTACAGCCGTATGTTGGGCACTCACTGGCTGCTGCTGTCATCCTATGGCGCCACATTCAACGGTGAGCTGGTGGTGTACGACTCAATAATTGTACGACAATGTGTCCGCCTCCACCGCCGCCTTGGTGAGGCAGCTGCAGGAGCTGTATGCTGCTACTCCGGGCGCTAGGCTGCGGTCTGTGCAGTGGCAGAGAGATAGCTACAACGGTGGCGTGTTTGCGTTGACCTTCGCCTCCAGCATTGCGCTAGGGCAGGACTCGTGTGTTCTGTGTTACGATCGGGCCAGCATGGCGCACCACCTGGTGTGGTGCCTCAAGCACGGCGTCGTGAAGCCGTTCTCTTTCGTGCACGTGTGATAAGGCCTAACAAGAGGTGTGGGTGACATATAACAGTGATTATGTAGGTTTTCCTTTTGCAACTCGTCTGCATGTTGAAGACCCTTTATCACGCCCGTTAATCACCATACCAGACGAGCCTCGTTCAAGTCCATTTTAAGAATATGACAACATAACAAAATAAGGAGACTGCAATAGGCCAGTTCACCTTCACAAAGCAGCTCCTCTGCATCTAACATCCACCACGCATGAAAAAATTACCTTCCTATATAGGCAAGCTGCAGCTGTAAACATTTGTTAAAATTGTATATAACCATAAATAATATAACTAAACTATGAATAAACCTTCAAATGTTCATCTGTTTTCCTTATTCATAGATATATCTCACCATTTCTTAAAAAGTATCTACTGTCCATGCACTTACCACATGCTTGCTGAATTTGCTCGAACACATCTTTAAATATATCTTTCCGGAAAGATATATGTAAAGATGTGTCTTTTGTGTTTAAGGGATACCAAAAAGATATATAAACGCCAGACATCTGTATATATATATATATATATATATATATATATATATATATATATATATATATATATATATATATATATATATATATGTATATATATATATATATATATATATATATATATATATATATATATATATATATATATATATATATATATATATATACATAGGAGGAAAAACCGTGTAGTGACAGTCAACGTCTATCAAACTCCACTTGGACCTGTAATACTTGCAGTCTGAGTTGCAAGTATGTACTCTGTACCTACAGCAAGTGGTTCGTTCCCAAGTCGCAGTCTTGTCATGGCTACTTATTCCGTTATATAGATTTCTCAGTATCTTGAAATACGCATTATAAATCATCCTGATAATTAGAATTTGCTGAGATTCTTTTCAGACGAGTTTAATTTTGATCTGGACCAGAGGGTGAATAGGAGGAACTCAAGGTGGTACCCAGGTCATGTATAGTTCCAGCCACTGTCTTAATTCTTGAGATAATCTCCAGCGAAGGAGACGTACAGTACGTCTCCTTGACGTCATGTTTTCTTTCATCTTGGAGAAGGGGTTAAAAGTTCAACACAGACATCTGCATACATACATTTTGCCTTGAACTTAAGACTTAACTAAATAAAAACGGCATAACTGCTTTGCATTATTAAGATAACAGCCTATATAGCCTACTTATATAAAGGGTAATAGCAAATCTGTTTACCTGTTATGCCTCATATACGTATCAATAAATGTTTGTTTTATCAATCATCCTCTACATTGGCTTTATTCTGATTCACCTCCTCATCTCAGGGGAAACTGTGTACAAAAAAAGGATATAACTATTCATAGTTGTCGTTAAAGTTGAAGAGTATCATCATCATCGTGATTCGTGTTGATGAATCGTGGCCCGTGGCTGGGTGCGTCTGACTACGTCACCGTCAGTCAGTGGGTTGATGTGGCAGGCGGTGCAGCAAGTAAGATAAAACAACAACCAATTTTCTTCTCCCGTGTTAAATTATGATGTTGATTATAGTAACCAAAGTTCTGCAGACCTTCAGGTTTTGGTAGACTTAAAGAGTGTATGTATATCTTATGGAAGGACAGGTTTCAAGGCGAGCAGGAAATATGTTCTGTGAAATGTTTGTCACTTAGTAGCTCACGTTTAACTTCATTACCTGGATTTCTTGGATGCTGGGAGTGGGAATACACGTGTACATACTGGACACACATTGGTAAATCTGCAGAACGCCTCCAAACCAATCGGGATAATCTTTGTTGTATAGGGTAGTCCGAATGTCTAGTCACCCCTTACCAAAAAGTAATGAGAACAGTAAAACGGGCGTCTCCTGTTCTTTCTTTTATATTTTCTATATGTTTTCTTTATGTAAACCTCATGCATTTCGAGTTATTTCAAAATATATGATTTATGTAAAAAATTTCATGGAAATTTCCACATCTCGGAATCATGAAAATTGGTACAATGTTAGTTTGTTTTCCTTCAATAACTTTATAACCATTAGTCATGCAGGAAAATTTACTTAACAAAAAGTATTGCAAATTTAGGTATCTATAACTTTTATATAGTATAATCTACAAATAATGAAAGTTAAAACAATATGTAGGGCATGATAAGACTTTCGGACCACCCTGTAGTATACAGAAAACTTACTGTACTGAACTTTTGTGAAAGTTTTAGTGAGCGGTGGCCTCCTTAGGCTAGGTTAGGTTAGGGGGTCAGGGGGGCCCAGCCCTATTTCACTTAAATTTAGTTTAGGTATGTGTGGGGGGATCCGGTTAGGTTAGGTTGGGAGGTTCTATTGCAAATTAAGCCAATGCACAACCTCATTATTATGGATTTACAAATATTTGAATATCATTATTTTAGAAAATTTTTCTATATGCATACAATTGTAGTTCAAGCCAAGACACCTATTCCTGTTTTTCTTTTCCCCTATAGCCAACAAGCTTCGGAACCACTTGAGAAAGCGGGGTTTTAGGATGGGGAAAGTAAATATAGGCCATATATAATAATCCGGAAAAATCTTAAGGTGAAAAACCAATTTTTTTTTTAGCTTAAAAACTTATAAAAAGCTCATATAACCAAACCAGAACCCCTTAACGACACAACCCTAACCTACACTAAACTGACCCGGGAGGAATACGGCTCCCCAGACCCCTCCAACCTAACCTAATCGAACCAAAACTGAACTCATGTAATAGCCTCTTAAATGGGGGGACAAGTCCTCGAGACCCTCAACCTAACCTAAACTCATGTAATAATCTTTAAACTAGGGGAAAGGGGCAAGCCTGCCAAGACCCCCCCAACCCAAGCTAACCTATCGTAACCTAACCAAGCCAGAGAGTTTTACCTCCCCCTGGTTCCCCACTAAACTAAAGGAACCACACAGATCTACCTACTTCATATTGCAATAAATACTTTAATTAAAAGTAGATGTTCCAGCCTCCAAAAATGCTCCTATGAAGTTCGACACTGTAACAGTTGCACTGTTTGCTATGCTTTTTTGGGAGGTAATTTTTGGTATCTATTTCATTACCACAGATGTTTTTCTAATCTGAGCTTGCATGGCAACTTACAATTAGGACACTTGACCGTCTTTGGTAAAACACCGTGTAAACGTAGGAAATCAATTCCCACGTTATCTTTAGGATGAAAATTCACAAGGCAGTGCTTACAGGTACGGTAGCCCACGTGCCTAACTTTTGGGTAATAAAGTATAAAAAGATTATATAACTGAATCAAACTGTACCTAACGGAACCAAACTGTACCTCACATAACCTGATCATACCGTAACCTAACGAGTACCGTATTCTCATAGTGCTCCCTTATAAATACGGCATGTGCCTAACGTTTGGGTAAAAAGCTTATATAATCAAACCTAACCGAACCAAAACTTACCTAACATAATCAACTTAACACAACTTGAAAGATGGATAGCGGGTAAATAATAAGGCACAGGCTGTAGGAATAGCGGATGACAACACGGTACGACTGTCGTATCTCTAAGCACTTAAAATTGACAATAAAATTGCAATAGTTATAGTGCAAACACTGCACACACAAGACAAGTAAATTTCTGCCATGACTGCCATTGTGAGACTGGAAAGAATTTGAGAGCCTACCAACTGGCATTTCTTTGATTGGCTAAAAAGAGGTCAAGGCATTTTATTGGATAGAGGGCAACCGAACGTTATAAAACGTCACACCACGCGACTTAAACAGAGCATGCGCCTATAGTAACAAACATACGAACACTTCCAGCCCTGAAACGTAAGGTGTCTGGTGTGGACTTTGAAGTTTTTTTGAAGGTGTGGGACACTTTGCTTATGTTAGCTTAGGTTTGGGGGGGTCTCAGGGGGCTTCCTCCCCAGTTAGGAGGTTATTACGTGAGTTCAGTTTAGGTTAGGTTGGGGGTGTCGGGGGCTTGCACCCCCAGTTAAGAGGTTATTACGTGAGTTGAGTTTAGATTAGGTTAGGTTGGGAGGGTTCAGGGGACCACATTCCCCCTGGATCAGTTTAGCTTAGGTTAGGGTTGTGTCATTGGAGGGATCTGGTTCGGTTATAAAAGATTTTTATATATATATAAATAAACGTTTTTCACCTTAGTTTATTTTTGGATTGCCATATATGGCCTATATTTACTCACCCCATCCTAAAACTCCACTTTCCAAAGACGCCTCCAAGCTTGTTGGCTATAGGGGATAAGAAAAGCAAGAATACGTGTATTGGATTAAACTGCAATTTTACCGATTGTGGAAGTCCATGTGGGCATAGACGAAGCCGTCTCTATGTGAGACAGATTTGGCATAGATTCCCTGGAGTCATACCCCCTGTGTCGGATTAGTTTAAGTGACCACTCACAGTAAGTATCCTGTGTAGTGCAACAAAAATGATTCTAATTGATTTGGAGGCATTATTCTGCAGATTTACCAAGTTTATTTATTCTGATACCTTGTGAGTACAAAACTATTTTTTCTGGTGAACTTTGATAAGGTTACGTTTGATAAGGTTACGTTAGGTTAGGTTCGGTTAGGATGAAAAAATTTCACCAGTGAGATAACATAATTTTGTAAATTTACCCGTCACATCAGTTAACACATTATGGTTGAGTTAACAGAGGATAACACAATCTTCTACCTCCCCAAACATGAGACAACCATCAATATGGCATTCCTTGTCTCTTGTGAGACTGCAACTGCAATTTATACAGTAGATTTACAAAATTATACCTGTCACTCGTGACTTTTAAATCTCATAAGTAATTTGTGCTGTATACAGTCTTCACTAGACCTTACTATAATGCCTCGTGTTTTGAAACCCTGAGAAATTGATGTATAGGAATAGCCATGAGAGTGTTGTGACCGGTGATGTAACTCCTGATTGTACACTCATGTACCTTATCAATCAGACCATAATGGTCACCAAGGTCCAAGTGAAGTTTGGTTGATGTTGACTCTCCCGTCACTACATTATCTTCATATCTTTCCTTTTATCAGTCGATCTGTTCCTTTGACCAAGAAGTAATCAATTTGGATACAATTACCCTTTGACTGGGAGGCCATTAGGTTACACTTTTATTGAATATTGTATTACACATCACATCAGTATTCTCTCATACATTCTTGGTGTCATAATCACATATGTCCTCATGCTCTAGGGCTGCAGCACCCACATTCCCAAAACTACAGTACCACTTCCTTCTCGTTCACTGACCACTCTTACGATTAATAATAGTAATGATAATAATAATAATATATACTTTATTTAGTCACTTTGCTTATCAAACAAAATGAAACTGTGGATCAAGGAGCATACATAACAGTAGATTAAAAGAATATACTTACATACAGTCAAACTTTTATGAAATTCATAAAAGTAACATGCACATTAAAAAGTAATATATTCTCTATCTTTTACTATTATCCCAAAGTAGATTATTTTTTTACTCTTCACCGAAATCAGGTTGTAGCCAATACAATGCCATGTTGTCATCTAAAGATATCTTTTAAAATCATGATCCAATCATTCACCTTCATCACAACCACTGTCTCATTTGTCCATTTCTCAGCTATTAACACACCACCACCACCTCGACTCATTGCCAAACCAGAATAAATTGTATGTATCGTTCTTCCCAATGAATTAAAATCAAGATGTGCTTTTATAATATGTTTTTTCATTGCAGGAGGTTAAAGATGCTTCAGAATATTTTCAACCGAGGCCTTTCAACAAGATGTGCACTGCATTTACAGCACCAGTCACTGCTCGTCAGGTACAATGATTATGTTTTTTTTCTTTTGTAGTCATGGGATATAACATGTCGGCCTAATTTTGGCCAAGTTTTTCATGTACTTAACACTAACACCTAACATTGTATAACCTGACAAACTTTAATTGGATGCTATTCTGTTTTTTTCCAGGTTGTCAAGTATAAGTGTTAGGAAGGACAAGTTCAATAACACATCTTTGTCTCATACTACTCCAGGAAAATGCTTTGGTCAAAAGAGTTACCGTTCTTACAGTACTGGTAACGGCTATAACAGTAGATGGGAATACAAGAGCAATCCTTGGTATGATAGACCACTGGGTAAACTGGTTGGTGCCCTGGGAACAGTGGCAATTCTGGGAGTTGGCACAGTTCTTAGTAAGTCACAAGAAGAAAAGAGACCATGTGATGATGAGACTACTCATACAATACTGGAAACATCTGTGAAGAATGAAGAAACTCAATTGGGTGAAGATGTTGTTGGTAGAGGAAGGAAACAAAGAGATGAAGTGATAGTGAGTCCAGACACAAGGCTTCATGCAGATCCAAGTTACTCATGGGATGTCAAGCATTCAAAGGAGTTTAGTAGACATGAAGAGAGTGTCAGAAAGGCACGTCAAATCCTGAGACGTTTTGCAGAAGAAATTGGGGCACCAGGAATAGTTGTTGGTGTAACGGTGAATGGCGAGCAGGTTTGGGCAGATGGTAAGTATGTGTTCCTTTTACTTGAACTTCAGTAACTCTCTAGTAAGTCATACATGGGAAGATAAGAAAAATCTATTGCTATCTACATTTTCTTACTTATTTCGTGAACTCATAAGGGTGGCCACAGCAGAGGTCTTCTCGCTAATATTTCTTTCAAGGGGAGTGAAGGGCTTGTTCTTGCATGCACCAATTCTAAGCACATAATGGATAGTTATGTGCATGGAGAAATGGCACAAGAAAAATACAAAAATTTATGACAATATAGTTGTGAATATGAAGCTGAAGAGATGTAACAGATGCCACGGTGATGAGAGAAGAATCAGACCATTATATATTGTTTATGAAGATTAACATACCAGATCATGAAATTAAAGTAGGATGAAATAATGGATTGTGTTCAGGAATATATCTACTTATGACAAAAAATCATTGCAGGTACAGATCATGAATTTTTTTTTTTTTAATTAATTAATTAATTAATTAATTTTTTTTTTTTTTAAAGAATAATAGGGATGGGATGGAGTGCTTTTGGGTGACAAAATAATGTTATGAAAAGTCATGTCCCACGATCACTAAAGAAAAGAGTTTATAATCAGTGTATTCTACTAGTGCTAACATATGGATCAGAAACTTGAATTGTTACGAAAGTTTTAGAACATAAACTACAGTGCCCAAAGGGGAATGGAGAGAGAATAATGACTGGATGGAAAGAGCATCATGGATGAGAGTAGACCAAAGTTAAAGATATAGCTACAGTTAAAAAAAAAAAAAAAAGTTCGGAGCTGATAAAGGTGAGTGGAGAAAATTGGGAAAAACTTTTGCCCTCCTGCAGTGGGCTGATTATGATGACAGTACTAAATAAATATATTATTATAAGCCAGCTATACAGATAGATATAGATTAATATTTAACTATTGTTAATGACTCCCCTTTTTCATGAATAAATTTTGGATTTTCATTATGGAGAAGGAAGAGAGACCAATATATATGTCAGGTCTGGTGCCAATGATCCCGAACATATTGTAAATGACACCATTTGGTGGGATATGTAAGAATACATAGGTACTACCACTCTATTCCTAGTCTGTCATGAAAGGAGACCAAACGGATGGAAGGAAGGGTCTGGGTAACTCCTCTGTATTCTCTCCTTTGAAATGACAGGTTACAAAGAGGGGAAAGGAGAGTATTGTCTTCCCCTTTGAAGGGATGTAAGCCAGGTATATAGATATAACACTAACAATTATAAATAGAATTATGGTGTTAGTTAGATGCCAGTCTTGACTCTTATATTTTTTTCTTTTTAACTAGTGCATCTCTCCAGCACACGTGACCTAGCATACAAGAAAGGAACAAAACAAAGCACATATGATAGGATGAAAAATGGTTTATAGAAATCATGATTTTTGAAAATGATGTATTATTTTGTAGGTGTATGTACAATAATTTTGTTTTACAGGCTTCGGTTTTGCTGACCTTGAGAATGGTGTGCGTTGTTCACCAGCTACAGTGATGAGGATTGCCAGCATCAGTAAGGCTATCACTATGACTGCTGTGGCCAAACTTTGGGAAGATGAGAAGCTGGATCTAGATGCTCCAATCCAAAAGTACATTCCAAGTTATCCCCAAAAAACTTACAATGGTGAAGAAGTAAGTTCGTTACAAAACAATTGTATGGTGCATTTTAAGAACTAGTATACATCTTATTGATATGGCTGAACCCAAACTCATAGGCCTCTTAAGCTTAAGTGCATCTTTAAGACAACCATGCTTTTACCTGCTGTAGTTATGCCAATGTTGATATAGATACAGTACAGAATAAGTTTAGAAAATATGTAGTTTGATATTTTTATAGACATACTGCTTGTCTTCATTGCATAGACTTAATGGAGAAAGAGTAGTCGGAAAATAGTTAGAATTAAACATTTCAGAGAGGCAAGAAATATGACAGAAAACTTAAACTTCTCCAATATTCACTTTCAAAATCCATCTATCTGTATCAAACACATCTACCATCTTTAGTAATCCACTCGTCTGCAATCAGGACTGTGTAATCAGCAAATAATTCTATTCAACACCCACTTATCACCATTTACACTCCAATATCGCCAATCTTGACTTCTATCGCTCTTGTTACACAATTCATATATAGGTAAGTTAAATGGCTATTGGGACATCACATATCCCTGCCTCACACCACGTTTTATTCCAAACTTTTATTCATTAGTCCATTTACCTGATACATGCTTTGATGAATGGAATGAAATTTTTTTTTTTGTAAGGATATCAAAATCTTTCATCCCATTTAGTAAAGATCCACTTATACTATACAATGCATTCCACATTACCATCCAATCAATTCTGGTATACACTCCATGAATGCAGCATAAACTTTCTTCCTTTTTTATCTCACAAGCACCACTCGTAACAATAGTTTCAAGATCGTTGATAAGCGTTTTAGATTGAACGAAGCGAAGGACTTTTTCTTTAATAGAATCGTGAATATTTGGAATTCTCTACCAGCACAAATAGTTAACATTAACATAATTGAATCATTTAAGAAAATACTTGATAAGCACTTAGTATCAGTTCACCAAATAGAGTATTTCATTCTTGCATTTTTCTTCTTTTTTTGGGGGTAGCAATAGCCCTAGTTTACTCCTCTTTTCTCACTCCTTTACAAATTCCATGATAATTTATCCATACCACATGGTATCATTTCCTCTTCTGCTTAGGAGGGGTGGGTGGGTGGGGAGGAGCCTTCCACTTTGCTGTCCTTTTGTCTATTAAGTAGATATTATAATAGTTGTGTAGCCACATGAACAGCTTCATTAGGTCCAGTAGGACTGTTGCTGCCTGTTCTTCCTTTGTACTCCTTTGTTCTTTTCTATCTTATCATTCTTCAAATTTCCAACTGATTTCATTACTTTCTCCCTTTTAATTTTGTTTTGTTTATTCACCTTCCCACCACCACCTATCAATCCCTTCATTTCTTTGTGAGGAGTAGAAATCAAACACTGTTTTGGTGGTGGAGACTGGTGACTCGCAGTGCTGTCAGATGAAGATGACTTCCTACATTTATCCAAGCTGGTTCCCCACAAAAAATTCAAGCTTGAAATGCAGGTGTGTGTGTTAGCTATAGATTACAAGAGGATGTTGTAGAGCTCAAAACTGAGCAAAAATGTTTAGTACATATACATCGCTGAAATGTTGTACCAGTACAGTGTCCACACATTTAGCCCACCTGACAGAACATGCCAGTATGTAGTCCATGGCACAGGGTTTAAAGAAGCATCATGCAAATTGCATGATGAAGAAACTATTATACTAAGGGATAGGTGTAATGACTTGTGTTTTGAAATTGATCTAAAGGAGTAAGTAGCCATGAGAGAACTGTGGCCAGGGATTGAACTCCTGACAGTTCACTCAACATATTGATGCCTTACCAATCAGACCATGATAATCACCAAGATCCAAGTGGAGTTTGTTTGGTGATGACTGTCCCGTCACTACATAGGGGTGGGATAAGAGGCGGTTAAGTCTTCATGGAAGTAAGAAATGGCATCACTTAACTACTTTCATTATTATTGTGATCAAAATTGTTATATTTACATTTAAAAGATGTACTGTAATAATTTTATGGGACAGTCTGTTCCCCTCTTTCTTTCTTTTCTTTTTCACAGACTTAGAGTCCTAATTTGCTTATTGTGTGAAATTTGGTTTATATAGAAAAAATCAAGCAAAAATCATGATAATTATGCAAGAGTGAAAAATTGTGACTGAACCATTAATAACCGATGAAATAGTACATAAACATTATAGTCTATGAAGAAATGTAACCTGGCTGAGAAGGAAAGGGGCTAATATTCATATATTATGTATTTTAGTAGTTGAAATATATAAATTAATGTTTATGAGTTGGATGAAGGGAAGCTATTTTATATGATAAAATGGGACGCTGCAAATACCCCTTTTCCCTCAGGTCGCCATCACCACTCGACAGCTCATAAGCCACAAGTCAGGCATCAGACACTACAAGCTGAAAGATCCAAGAGAGGAAAACAAAAAAAAAGAAAGGGATCAAAGTGATGACGATAATAAGATCAAATGCCGGGCAGCTAATAATGAGTCACTGAAAGAAAAGGAAAATATTACTATTGGAAGTAAAACAGATACAGAAATAGAAAAAGCAGTTGTAACTCAAAAAAGTGAAGAAAATGTGTCCAGTAGCAAAGGCATTGAACTAAAAGAAAGCAAACATGAAAATAGAAAATGTTCATGTAGTAATCGTATTTCTAGAAGAAGAAGAGGTAAAAAGAAGGAGGAAGAGGAAGACGAATTTGATTTGCAAGAATATTACATTAAAGAGGAATATGAAACAGTTCAAGATGCTTTGAAAATTTTCCAGAATGATGAATTATTTTTCAAGCCTGGTGAGTAACATTGGCTGTATTGAGTATAAGGTTATATAACTTAGTGTTTGAGGTGTATCACAACATAAACTAAAGTTTTATTTGACTGATATTTGTGGAGGAAACTGGATTTTGATCTTCGTGTAATTTTGAGTGAATTTTTCTGAAGGAAAAGTGCATCTTATCATATAAATATAGTGTATGAAATGGGGATTGTGTTTGGTAAACATTATAAAATTATCCACAGGGGTGAACAGAAGAGTTAAATAGTAAGTAAAATTATTCTAAATAATCCCTGGGCGATTTGAAACAATTCACAAATTTATCTGCTGTCCAAAAATTTTGCACTTAATGCAAAGGTCCAACAGTATAATACAAACCAGCCAAAGAATTTCATAAGTTTGATCATTGCATTACACTTAGTGCTATTAGGTAGTGCTTTGGTAGTGCTTTTTGTTGCTGAACTTCTGAGATGCCAATTGTTCATATTTTATGCCTACATTTACTTATTACTGCCTGTTTTCTGGATATGCTTTTTTTTTTTCCTACATAATTTAGATTAAAAGTTGGCATTTCAGACCGCACCATAAACGTTCAGGCTGTTTTATATTCTTGTATTATTTATTTGATTAATTTATGATAAATAGCCCTATAGTGGTGCTACAAGAATTCTACCACCATAATGCCTGTGGTTTGTTAAGAGTGACAAAAATGAAGCTACTCCTCTATGTTTTACAGAAAGACAAGGCACAGAGGGGAGGGGAGAGTAATGTCTGCATGAACCCTGGTGTGCCTTGTCTTGGCTAACACCGTTAAAGGAAATAAACCTGGTATATATGAGGGGTTGCGAGTCAAAAGGTCCCAACGCGCCATCTCCCAGAAAACCGTTTTATGATTGATAACACTTTTTTGACCCTTCCTTCATATGCCGTCATTTTTACAATTGACTTTTTTATTCATGATTTTAGAGTTTGTCAGAAGTTAAAGCAAACTCTACATAATAGTTCATTGAGTGGAGCAGTTCATGCAGCTCAAGTTACTAGTATCACTCCTTACCTTCTTGACCAACAGGTGAAGGGTACAAGTACAGCACCCATGGTTGGACTGTGGTGAGTGCTGTGGTGGAGGCAGCTGCTCAAAAGCCCTTCGCTGAGTTTGCCGAACGTTTGTTCCATGAACTGGGCCTTAACAACACTTACCTTGATAAGTCATCACCAATAATCTACAACAGATCCAGGTTGGTCACATGCCTAACGTTCTTACACTTATCCATCTTTTTTGTTTCAAGGTAGTACAGTACATATATATACAGTGGAACCTTGGTTTTCGTGATTAATCCGTTCAAAAAAGTCTGACGAAAACTGAATCTTATGAAAACTGAAGCAATATTTCCCATAAGAAATAATGTAAATCCAATTAATTAGTTACAGAAACCCAAAAATATTAAAAAAAAATAATTTGATAGAGAATGACCATAGTTTTACTTACAGAAAACAATGATAAATAAATATAAATGACTAATGAAACGTGAACATCACTTTTATTTTTATTGAAGACTTGTTGCCATACCACACTGTGTATGCCAGTTTGCATCTTGAATTTGTCGAGCCAGCCTCTGCTGGCCTTAAGTTCTCTAACAGCAGTACTTGTTCCAGGCATTTTCTTTGCGAGATCCGCATGCAACAGCCTTGCTTTTTCCCCAAATTATTGCCTCCGAAACACTATCTCCCGCTAACTTGTTTGTTGATCCACACCAACAACAATTTTTCAACATCTTCAATTGTTTGTGATCTCTGTTTCGTTAGCAAATTTACCCCTTTCGCAACATCAGTTTCTTTGATATCTTTTTTCTTCACCAGGATGGAACTGATCATTGATACAGACTTCCCATACATCCTGGTGAGTTCGGCCATGCGTACGGCACTTTCGTACTTTGTTACGAGTTCTTTCGTGAATTCTATAGTGTTTCTCACCTTCTTTGTCAAAGTGCTGGCACTCGGAACTTTCTTTGGCCCCATGGTGGCGCATGGGATGCTTTGTGTGGGCGCTCGATTCCAGGAAATGAGTGGCCGAGTCACACTGCCCGTGTGACGTGGCAGGTTGAATTTGCATAAACGTAGCTCGGCTCGTAGGCTTCGCACAATCCCTCTTAACTCATATCATACCTCTATGCACTCCAATCTCATGGAATCTATGCCGTCAGCCTATTTAGTGCCCTGAAACAACATTCTACGGACCTTCAAATTTGTGTGGTGAGTTCCCTTGAGCGTCAAAAATCATGGCGCCTAAAAATCTTGGAAATAATGAGAGATGAGTCCTCAAATGTATTAATTGTGTGTTTTCTAATCATTCTACACACTTCAGCAAAAAAGAACAATTCCAAATTTGATTGGCACCAGGGTAAAGTTTTTGTGGAAAATGCTTAGTATTTCAAGGGTTAATGCATTATACGCCAGAAAAACCTGTACCTCAAATAATCCTTCAGGACTGATTTTGTTGAATTTGTACATGTAGATACCCTCAAACTTGTGTTTGTGGAAGAAGAACATCTATAACTACTTAATCATTCCTCATAGGAAATATTATACAAAATCGAAATTTTATTTTGTTGCTCGTCTTTGTAAGCTTTCCAATAGGTCTGGTACTTCATGTATAATTAAGTTATCATTCTCAAACTCACAGTTTAATTTACACATCATAAATCATGAATTCATCATGATTTTAGCACATTTATATAAATACAGTAAACCCTCTATAAATCGGATCAATTGGGGGGAACCCTTTGTCAATATATCCGAAGATCCAATTTATCCTATTTGTCTTGCTACACACGCAAAATCACTAAAACACTTTTTAGCATCCAAACGTAATACATGGACTACAGATAATAATTGTATTTTTAAACTTACCTGTATTTATGTATGTTACTTCTATGCTCTGTCATCAAATATAACTTTTGGAACCTCGGGTGTAGTGACGGGAATTGTGTGTGTGTGTGTATTTGAAAGCCGAAAGAGCCATTTGGGAGCCGGAAGAGCCGGCTCTATTGAGTGAACGAGAACGAAAGAATCGGCTCCCTGAAAAGAGCCGGAATTCCCATCATTAAAACTGACCAAGGAGCAACATGCATCAGCGTGGGTGGCTGGTTTGGCGGGAAACTATACCAGATGCCTGCTGCATATATCGCCCCTGTCCGATTTAGATAAAAATAATCTGGTGGCTATATAGAGTCTGATTTATCCGATATCCGACTTATACATATCCGATTTATAGAGGGTTTACTGTACATATTAATTTTCAGCACTTCCATAAAATTATTGAATGGCATTGTACTGCTTACATAATGATTACTACACTACTAAATGAATAAGGTTATATGCAGTCACCTTATTTAGTCCACACATTTTTATAATTACAGCTACTACATCAGAGATAAGCATGGCAGACTGAAGAATGCTCCTTATGTGGACAATTCTTACAAGTGGGCAGGCGGTGGCTTCCTCTCCACAGTGGGTGACCTTTGTAAATTTGGCAATGCCATGCTGTATGCCAGCCAGCAGGAATGTAAAGAAGATGGAGGAGGTATGCTTTAAGGTTTTTGGTAATACTATATGTGCATTGTAGTGTTTTGTAAAGCTGTTACCTGCACGGTAACTTGTCTTCCTTTCCTCGGTCATTATTTTCTGTTGTCATTTCATATCACTGCCGAACCTATGCATTTTACTTGTAAGCAAGTTTTAAGTGTACATATGTATGTGAGATGAATGCACAATGTCACACTGGTTATATAGTATATGGTACAATGGCTCCTTAGTAACTGAAGGGAAGGTTAGCAAGGAGCCGGGAGGTATTAGGATAAGAAAAGGCTGTGTGGACCAGATATTTGCAGTTAAAATGGCAATAGAGAA
The DNA here is from genome assembly GCA_036785275.1 of Cancer borealis. Classification (NCBI taxonomy): domain Eukaryota; kingdom Metazoa; phylum Arthropoda; class Malacostraca; order Decapoda; family Cancridae; genus Cancer; species Cancer borealis. Next base: position 22,682 of record JAXIVD010003491.1, read on the forward strand.
GTACTTAGGAAAGGATGAAAAATTTTATGCAGCCTTCATGGACTTAGAAAAAACATAGGGAAGCTCTCTGGAACATTCTCAAAATTCATGGTGTTGAAGACAGTTACTGTGAGAAATTAAGGCATTTTATAGGAAGCAAGTGCATTTATGAGGGTGGATAGAGAGCTAAGTAAGAGCTTTCCTATAGCAGTGGGAGTGAGACAAGGATGTGTGATGTTGCCATGGCTGTTTAATATTTTTATGGATGAGTGTATGAAGGAAGTGAAAGATAAAGTGGGAAATGTAGGTGCGAGACTGAAGATGAATGGAATGGAATGGGCGGCGGTGGCATGCCTGTTTGCTGATTACACTGTTATTTGCAGAGAGTGAAGAGCACCTTCACAGCAGTGAATGAATTTGATAGTGTATGTATGAGAAGGAAGCTAAAATTGAATGCTGGGAAAAGTAAGGTGATGGTTTTTGAAAGAAGGTAAGTAGAGGTGGTTATCATTAATATACCTTATAGGGTGATTGTGCCGCAGTAGGAAGGTGATTTATTGTAGTGATGAAAATAAATTTGCTTCACATTATCTAATACCCTTCATTTGTCATGAATTCTTACTGATTATGATTTTGATAGTTACTTCCTGATTGTCTTACTATCATTTGATTTTATTAATGTTGTATTCCACAGTTACCTTGCTCTGTGACTACATCATAGTATTACTGGTAATTGCAGGAGTTAATACTTATATCCTACATACTCATAAACTTCTAAGTGTAAAAGCTTGGGATGACTTGGTATCATGAGGACTACCATTATGTGTTGTTGCTCATTCTGTGGCTAAACTTTTGAGAACATTACAAGTATAGTGAAGTGCATTGAACTTATTTCATCTTATGAAAGTTGTCAATTGGAAAAAGTTTGGTAAGACTACTGTATTTTAAACAGTCATCTTTGTGGTTGAATAGCATTGGATTAGCAATCTCTAAGGTTTAATGATAATTATTGTTTCAGGAGTACTAAAGCAATAATTAATACTTCAGACACACCAAAGCTGCCTGGATACCTGAAGGCATCAACCATCCGGCAACTCTGGACTACAGTGGATGGCACAAATGTGGGTTGGCGGGGCAAGGGTTATGGCATGGGCTGGCAGGCTATACAGGAAAAACATTCCCACCAATTTTGCCACAAATCGCGCCACCAACCCTTCCATACTGGGACGGCTGTGGGTGCTAGCAGCATCCTCTTAGTTCTACCTAAGGAGGAGCCGAGCAGTGCCATACCTCAAGGGGTAGTTGTAGCTCTCCTGACCAACATGCAAGGTGTTGGAATGCATAAGGTGGCCTTAGAGATTGCTGAACTCTTTGAAAAAAGTCAATAGAATAATTATCAAAATCAGGTAAGAGGACTTGACAGTCATATATTTGATGCTAGTGTTTATCACTGAATTAATATGGTGAATTTGTTTAAATTTGCATCAAAAAGATCACATTTTTTTCATCTTCATCATCATCATCATCATAGTTTTTTAATATTTCTGGGAGCACCACCAACCACAAACAAGATATGGCTTTGGGACAAGTGCCTCTAGGATACCCTGTTCATTCAGAATTCAAATCATCCAGGCCACATTACACCTCTTCCATCTGTTCCCTTACACACTGCTCCACTCACTTCCTACAATAGAATATATCTTCCTTGACGCATTTTTCCTCCTTACTGAAATACAGTGGTGCACCAAGCTTCTCAGTATCTTGATTTACAAATTAGTGTTTTTTGGTAACTCCCAAATATCATATAATTAGACTTTGATGTAAAAGTATCCAAGTTTTGGTCAAAGAATGTTGTTGCCACATTACACTCAATTGTTTACCTCAGTCACTTGCCTGATTTCATTAATATGGCAATTACAAAATAATTACTTTTCATCAGTTGGAGGTAGAGATGTCTCTTTACAGTCCTAGCCAAAATTTGCTATTAAATAGTTGAATAGGCAGCTTGGCATGCTCAAAAATTATTTACCTAGATCTTAATAATGACCCATCCTTAAGCCTCTCATCTCACCTTCCACTCTTCTCATATCACACACCTTTGCACACCAACCTCACACCACTTTAAAACAGCTACCATTCCTCACCTTCAAATCAATCTATCTATCTTCCATATCACTCTTCTCACATTCATTGCATTCCACTCGTCAACAATCTGGTATTTCCTACACATTTTCTTTTTGTTTCTCTCTCTTCCTCTCTCAAAACTCTCACATCCAGCAACTATCCTATTACATTTC
>JAXIVD010003491.1:25157-42657 GCA_036785275.1 Cancer borealis
CTTCATTTGTCATGATTCTCTTACTGATTATTGATTTTGATAGTTACTTCCTGTATTGTCTTACTATCATTTGATTTTATTAATGTTGTTTTCCACAGTTACCTTGCTCTGTGACTACATCAAAGTATTACTGGTATTTGCAGGGTTAATACTTATATCCTACATACTCATAAACTTCTAAGTGATAAAAGCTTGGGATGGACTTGGTAACATGTGACTACCATTTGTGTTGTTGCTCATTCTGTGGCTAAACTTTTGAGAACATTTTCAAGTATAGTGAAGTGCATTGACTTATTTCCATCTTATGAAAGTTGTCAATTGAAAAAAAGTTTGGTAAGACTATGTTTTTAAACAGTCATCCTTTTGTGTGATAGCATTGGAATAGCAATCTCTAAGGGTTTAATGATAATTATTGTTTTAGGAGTACTAAAGCAATAATTAATACATCAGACACACCCAAAGCTGCTGGATACCTGAAGGCATCAACCATCGCGGCAACTCCTGGACTACAGTGGATGGCACAAATGTGGGGGCGGGGGCAAGGGTTATGGCATGGCTGGGCCAGGCTATACAGGAAAAACATTCCCACCAATTTTTGCCACAAATCGCGCCACCAACCCTCATACTGGGACGGCTGTGGGTGCTAGCAGCATCCTCTTAGTACTACCTAAGGAGGAGCCGAGCAGTGCCATACCTCAAGGGGTAGTTGTAGCTCTCCCTGACCAACATTGCAAGGTGTTGGATGCATAAGGTGGCCCTTAGAGATTGCTGAACTCCTTTGAAAAAAGTCAATAGAATAATTATCAAAATCAGTAAGAGGACTTGACAGTCATATATTTGATGCTAGTGTTTATCACTGAATTAATATGGTGGAATTTGGTTTAAAATTGTCATAAAAAGATCACATTTTTTTCATCTTCATCATCATCATCATCATAGTTTTTAATATTTCTGGGAAGCACCAACAACCACAAACAAGATATGGCTTTGGGACAAGTGCTCTGCGTCTAGGATACCCTGTTCATTCAGAATTCAAATCATCCAGGCCACGATTACAACCTCTTCCATCTGTTCCCTTACACACTGCTCCACTCACTTCCTACAATAGAATATATCTTCCTTGACGCATTTTTCCTCCTTACTGTGAAATACAGTGGTGCACCAAGCTTCTCAGTATCTTGTTAATTACAAATTAGTGTTTTTGGTAACTCCCAAATATCATATAATTAGACTTTGATGTAAAAGTATCCAAGTTTTGGTCAAAGAATGTGTTGCCAACATTACACTCAATTGTTTACCTCAGTCACTTGCCTGATTTCATTAATATGGCAATTACAAAATAATTACTTTTCATCAGTTGGAGGTAGAGATGTCTCTTTAACAGTCCTAGCCAAAATTTGCTATTAAATAGTTGAATAAGGCAGCTTGGCATGCTCAAAAATTATTACCTAGATCTTAATAATGACCCATTCCTTAAGCCTCTCATCTCACCTTCCACTCTTCTCATATCACACACCTTTGCACACCAACCTCACACCACTTTAAAACAGCTACCATTCCTCACCTTCAAATCAATCTATCTATCCTTCCATATCACTCTTCTCACATTCATTGCATTTCCCACTCGTCAACAATCTGGTATTCCTACACATTTTCTTTTTGTTTCTCTCTCTTCCTCTCTCAAAACTCTCACATCCAGCAACTATCCTATATACATTTCTCGGCACAATCACAGTGTCTATCATTGCTCTCTCCACAACACTTCCCATTGCTTTGTCTCATCCACGTATACATGTAAAATCCTTCTTGAACAAAATGTTTATAACCACCATTTTGTAGGAGAGTGTAAGTAAGTCCCATAACATTTGTAGATTTGATTATCTCTGGTAGGACCCATGAATTTTGTAAAAGTAATTATTTTTGGTATTAGCGAGTTTTCATCATTGTCGGAAACAATGTAAAATACCATTTTTACAGCTTTGCCATTATAGGGTTTCTAAAAATACCCACAAGGATTTTTCTTTAATTAGATAAGGAAAATAGGGGATCTAGGGAAAGTTATTAAGGGGGGCAGCATTTAATAGTAGATTTTTAACTTTGCATGTATTTTTGTTGCATAACCCCACGAATGCTAAGGGAAGGACGGCTGTATACAGAGGAGAGGCCTCCCAGACCTCTTGCACCATCCCTTTTTATCTCCTTTTATGAGCCACAAGGAATACATTGATAGTAGTCTGGCCAGCAATTATAACACAAACTATGTAGTCAGCAAAGGAAAGTAAGAGTGAAATCAGGGGAGAGAGAGGAGAGAGAGAGAGAGAGAGAGAGAGAGGAGAGAGAGGAGAGAGAGAGAAGTGAGAGAGAGAGAGAGAGAGAGAGAGAGACGAGAGAGAGAGAGAGAAGATAGAGAGAGAGAGAGCGAGAGATGAGAGAGAGAGAGAGAGAGAGAGAGAGAGAGAGAGAAGAGAGAGAGAGAGAGAGAGAGGAGAGAGAGAGAGAGAGAGAAGAGAGAGTGAGAGAGAGAGAGAGAGAGAGAGAGAGAGAGAGAGAGAGGAGAGAGAAGAGAGAGAGAGAGAAGAGAGAGAGAGAGAGAGAGAGAGAGAGAGAGAGAGAGAGAGAGAGCGAGAGAGAGAGAGAGAGAGAGAGAGAGAAGAGAAGAGAGAGAGAGAGAGAGAGAGAGAGAGTGAGATTAATCTTTAGGAGAGTCACTTTGCTCAATAATCATGTTGGTGTCGAGCATAGCAGGTGTTAAGTGGTTCTGATATGTAAACTGGAGATGGAGACAGGTTTGTGATGAAAATAGGAGGTTCAGATTATTTTTTGATATAATAAGATGTCAGTTGTAGTGATTGTTGTAAGATAAGTTTTGACACTTCTTTTCATCACAGGTGATGCTGAATGGGCCTGAAGCTGAAGTCTTCGTCCGTCTACTGATTATATCAAGCCAGGAAGAATCTTACTGAATCTCCTTCAAAAAATATTTTATGCAATGTTGTTTGTGTATACTTTGACTGCTGCTCTGCCTGGCTGGTTGGGTAAGTAGCATGTCAAAATTTTCGTAGACCAAAAAATTTCTAACAGTGTTTCACCAAAAAAGCCAAATTCTAGGGATGGCGAAGCTACGGCAAAGTGCTCCTAAACTTTTATATAGGGAATTCAAATTTTTCAGTTGAAATTGTTTTTTTATCAACTAGTATTCCTTTTGTAATTTTTCACTATTTTTGGTATTTATTTCTTTACCATATTTTTGTTGTACTATAAAGGATACTAATAAATTTCAAATAAAAAATGCATTTTTTTAAATTAATTGGCATTCATTCAATATTTAATGAACAGGGTTCCTCCGAGGAGAGCTCTTCGTGTTGGTAAATGATTTCGCAGAAGGGAGTCTTGGGTTGCTGCTGAGGAAACCAACCAACTCCAGTGCCTTCATATAGTTTGTTCTATTTATAATGCTCCTTGCCTCCTGGGTGTAGGTTGGAAGATGAGTAGCAAAATTCACATTATGGTCTTTTAATCTTTCATTAAAACATTAAAATATAAATGAAAAGATAATGCTTGTAAATTCCTCTCATCTCCCAGGTGTTACCTACAATTTTAAGAATTTGTTTGAACTAGAAACCATGGTTTCTAGTTCAAACAAATTCTTAAAATTGATGGATGAAAATTTTTATGGTATTTTTTTTTAAATGATTATCATTCTTAATACTTAAGTTAAAATGTCTAAAATTAAAACTTAAATTGCAAAAAATTTCATCATAAAATATTACAGCTGTAATTTCTAAAATGTATTCTACAATATCCACAGAAAACAAGCTTCAAACTGATATTTTTGCTCTGCTCTGTAGGATATCACTGTGTCGTGCTCCAAACTACTAACATTTATCATACATTGCCAAGTTCTATGGTTACATATTAAGGAATATGCTTAATTTCAGAAAAGTGGACACCACACTACGAGAAAAGAAGAGTGTGTCTAGTGGTGTTCATCATTATTTCACTCATTTATTTTCTAATGCATGCTTCATAATGGCTCCAAGCATCAGGAATGAAACTAAGATGGCTGGGGTTTTTTGGCCATAAGCGGGAAAAATTATAAAACTTAGCAACTGAACAGAGCAGAGTATTAAGTCCATGTTTGCCTTGTTGAATAAGAAAACCATAAATCTACCATTAGGCAATGTTCTTTCTCAAAAATTACCCTGGATGTGATATTTTGAGGACACTTGGTTCTCTTAGTGATTGAGAAACATTGCCTGGTGGAAAATTTTTGGTCCTGTGAATAGGACAAATAGGGACATTATGCTCTGCTGTGTATAGTTCCTTATGAATTGATAGTAGTGTGCACTGTAGAGTTGGAAGAACGTCACAAAACGAGATGCCTAATTGGTGGAACGAAGGTCCCAGTATGAGGCTTGTTTTCTCTTCAGTCACTGTGCTATACTGTACATACAAAAAATGTGTTCTTAAAAGCTACCACAGGCAGTGATTTCATATGTGGTCATGTATTTTCAATAATCATAACCACCCTTTGTAGCAGGTGTGTGAGAATGAAGGTGATCAGGAAGCTAGCTGCTTGCACTGCTCACGTATTCAACAGGGTCCCTGTTGGTGAAAATTTAAACATTGTTGTATTAACTATTTTGTAAATGCTATTCTAGTGAGAGGAATGCATGCATGCATGTGTATACATGGATTGTGTGTGTGTATATGTGTGAAAGAATAACGGTTTGGGGATGGCGCTATGCAAACATGAAGAAATTGAAGAAGAAATGAGAGGGGGTTATGAATGGCAGATGTGTCATAATATCACGTGAAAGATTTATGAGAGGAAGGAATGTATCCATGGAGGTAAAGAGAGGGTTTAGTAGTAATAATCTCATAACACTGACATATGGATTAGACACCTTGACATGGAATATGGCACAACAGTCAGAGAAATGCATGCTTTGGCAATTGACTAACTGAGAGGCACATGTGGCGTGACAATAAGGGAGAGTTAGAGCAATGAAAGTGTATGATCAAATTCATTGGATGGCAACTTGGGATGTATTGAAGGTGAATATTATGGGTCGGAGTTTGCTGAATAGATTGAAAGCTTTTAATAAGGATGCAAAGACATTTAGTTTAAATAGAGAAATGAATGAAAGTTTCGGAATACAAGGGGTGTAAGACAGCGATGTATGATGTCCCAATGGCAGTTTACCGATGCATGAATGGTATAAAAAGGGATGAGAACAAAAGTTGGTGATGTTGGACTGGAAATGTTTGCCAATTAAAATTCTGTTTGCAGATCACAGTCCTTAATGCAGAAAATGAGTGAATTATTGAATGCAGGCTGGGCAGAATTATTTTAAAAATTCAATAAATATTAATTATGGTGATTTAAGTTCAACTTTAGGAGTTAATACATTATGTGAATACCTTCATTCACCATAAGTATACATTCTTCATGCAATGGCATGAAGACGCTATGATGTATTTTGCAAAATTTACAAAACTTTGCAGAGGCCACAATTTTCTCGGAATGTAAATTTCTTACATTATTGACAGGCTTTGCTATTTATAACTTTAGAACATTGGCATCATATTTTTCTTTTATTGCATTTGAGGAATTTTGAAAAAATTTATTTGTATACATTCTAACTTAGCAGTTCTATCCATATACCAAACTGTTATCCCCTTTAAGGGGGCTAGCTAAGACAACGTGCACATACACACATCCATATACATTCCTCTCACTTAGTTCCTTGGCTGAGGGGCTGCTAGAGGAAAAGAGAAGTGCATCATGCCTAGCACAGTGTGTCAGGTCAGTGATGCAAATGAGGCCCAAGCTGGGGCTATATCCACAACAGGGTCCTGAGGCTTACCCCTACCACTTCATGCCCTCTCCCTCCCCATACCTAATTTGATCCACGGGTCACACCAGATGCGATTGAACCTCTTTCATTGTTTTGGCTACTCTCTTTAAGGAAGATATTTGCTGGGTATATAGATAGTAGAGATAAACACCCTTGTGATAATTTGTGACTACCCAGCATCTTTTTCTGCGTCTCTCTTTTAGCTTAGGGAAATGTAACGTCTCAAGTGCCCATCTATAAGTAGAAGTCAAGTAAAACTAAGTAATAAATATAAGTAGTGACCATACCTGCTATACATGCAGTGAGGAAACAAGCACAGCTGCCAGCAATCATGGCCCTCAACACCACTTTTGCTAGGTCTGCCTTACGATTGGGGGCCATAGCACTAAATCCTCCCAGGTTGATGCCAATGGAGCTAATATTGCTGAATCCACACAGTGCATAAGTTGCAATGACCTCAGCTCTAACCTGCATCAAGAAGAACAAGAAGACAAGGCAAGATACAGTAACAAAGTATTGATAAGCCCAGAAATCTTTTGAACAATAATTAAATCATGAGTTAAAATTGAATTGGAATGCTATCCAACATGGATATACAATGGATGTACTCAAGGCACTGCAATCACTAGTCCGAGATTAGTTGTGGTAGATGGTGCAGGATAAGAATTTGTTAAATTCTGATTGCAGTGAATTACTCACCAGTAATTCAGTTTGAGGATAATCATTCGCTAAACGTTCATCATTGTGCTGCAAACACTTTATCTTCCAGATATTTAGTAAAGCTGAATTTTAGATTTATTGAAATTGGTCTACTCAAGGTTCTCATCCCAAACAAAGTTAAGGAATGCCTTAACCTGAGAAAAAACTACAAAAATACCTAGAACAACTTATAAGTTTTCTTTATTGTTGAAGCCAAAACCTCATGGATTCAAGTACAGTAACTAACTATTGGACTAAGAGTTGCCTGACCTGCCATTTGACTCATTGGACTTAATTCATGAAAAGAAAAAGAAAAGCAGCTTTGATGTATGTTAAGTAGAGAAACAATATTAGTTTTTCATGCACTGATTGGAATGTAATTTTTATCTTCCCAGCTGTACAAGTTTGAATTATCATGTGGGATATTCAAGCTGTAGTCATGAGTACGAAGGTACTTACCGAGAGCTCTCCAGCCTTCACCATCTCTGCAAGCTTTTGGTACGCCACAAACTCGTTCAATATGGTTTTCAATCCGATGAGCTCACCCACTTTGCCACACTCTGCCCAGTCTACCCCCATCACCCATGCCAGTGGCATGAAGATCCAGCCAAACAAACTCTAAGACAAAAATTTTTTTATAGGGTTACCTGTAGAAATTATGAAAAAATATATGTAACACTCGTCTCTCCTCTACTCTTTGCCTCTCCCATTTCTTTAAAAAAATCAATTTAATTCTCCAATCACATTGAATACTATTTGGCACACATTCTCTCAACTTACGACCATTCTTGTCACTTTTTTGACTTTATTCCTCCACCAATGCAGGATGCCTAACTATCTGTCACCCAAAGGCAGGACTACGCACCTGAACTTGTATCCGAATACCCATCAGCACAAAATACTGAACACAAATAGAAGATCACATACAACATAAAAGGAGTGTAACTCCTATAGGTACATTTTCTCCCTTGTTTGATTCTGCCATAATTAAACCAGTAAGAACAAACAATACTTGGTTACCCCCCAAAATATTTACCTCAATGGAGCAGGTACCCTCTTCAGCCCCGGCCAAGGTACAGGCCCAGTTAAAAACATAGCTGCCAAATGCAATGAAGGAATAGAAAGCCACAAGATTGGCTGCAATGTTAGCAACAAGGGGGATGGCATTCGCCACCCCTACCATGGCAGCATGAAGCAGATTGGCCTCTTCTCTGTGAAGGAAAAAATAGAACATATGATAGATTTTTTTATTGCTTTGAATTTCATGTCAAATAATGGTCATTACCATTATTTGACAACATGAAGAGAATGAGAGAATGGAGAAATGCTGAGGGAGTCATAAAATATACTTTCTAAACAAGGTTTCATGATTTTGACTATTATTATCTACATATCATACACATGCATATCATTTGGTGATCATTTTGCTTGTTTACCAACACCTAATCTTTGTGACATTTACAGTAGACAATCTACTTCACCATGACTAACAACTAAAGAATGCCACATTTACAAATCATTCAGTCTCAACATACCTGTGGCTTTAATTAATTGTCTTTGAACTCAGTTTGAATTATTTTTTGTAAATGCAGGTTTGGATTTCTTAGTTTTCAACAAAATCATTAAAAAGAACATGCAAAGAAAAATCTATATAAAAAACAAGTATAATGTTCTATAATAAATATAGAATTTCTACCTACCCCTTCACTATCTGGATACTTTGGACACTTGTCTTAGACTTTCTGGTCTCTGGATAGAAGAGCTTGGAGAAGGCAAGTGCTGCCGGGGCACTCATAACGGAGGCTGACATGAGATGGGCTGGGTTTACACCAAACTTTATGTATGCTGCCATAACAGAACCAGCCACTGTTGCAAAGCCACCTGTGAGCACTGCATGGAGCTCTGACTTGGTCATGATAGAAATGTATGGCTTGATAAGCAGTGGTGCTTCTGTCTGCAAGGATTAAAAACATCAATTTTTCTTCTATATGTTATTTTTCCATAAACCAACTGAAATGACTTCTTTATGGTCTTTTGAGCTTGTATTTGTGGTATTTATCACAAAACAAACCCGTGGTGCACACCAGCATTTATAGATAACTCATCAATCACTTCCCTGCTCACCGTTGTGTGGTTAACACTTACATATATTGCCAGCCACCCTTTAAATCCCAACTTTATCATAACTCACTTCACTTGGTACTCCATAAATAACATAGATTTCCTGCATGTATCTATTATAGTTTCTCTACCAAAACACCTGTTTGAATGTAGTATTATGCCAAGTAGTAATGTATATACCTCAATCAATCATAACTTGAGAATACATGCATGCAGAGATGCAGGTATACTACATAACAAACAAATCAAACACACCTGACCCAGGAAGATGTTGGCAGCAGCATTAACACTCTCACAAGCTGTGGTACCAATTGTAACCTGCAGAAACCATCCCATTTTCATCACCACCCACTGCATCACACCATAGTAGTACAATATCTGGATGCAGAAGCTGAAGAACAAGATCACTGGCAGAACCTGAAAAGATGGGATTATAGGTCATACTCTGAAACTGTTTTGTACACAAAACAACTATATACTTGAGCCAGTGATGGTGCATTGGGTTAAAAAAAAGCTTAATCTCATGAATCATATTGCTTATTCAGTCAGAGCCGATCTATCTTAATGTCAGGCGTTTTGAAAAACTGAGACAGGCGTTCAAATATATACAGGAATGGGTACGTTTTAATTGGTGACCAAACAGCCAAGTTACATGACATTGCACCATTCAAGCCAAGACAATCACCAAGGCCAAAGTGAGGTTTTGTCAGTTGTATGTTCTGGCACTACACTGACCAGTACCATATTTACAATTTAAGAAAAAAACAAGAAACGGCAACATTCTGTAAATAAGTGAAGCTATTAAGTATCCAAAATAAGCACACCAAATATTGCCTATGTATACCGGGAGACGCATACATTAGGTTTTTATATTATTAATGAAAATTTAAAGGAAAACTCGAGCCACAAGTTAATTGGTTTCATAAAGGGGTGGAAAAGATGTGTCTCCTCCATTAATATTGCCGATCTATAAGTGGAAGAAAATAAATATCAATGCTGGAATGGATTTGTATATTTTCGGTTTGGAAACATGATATAATTTGCCATATTTATGCAAGTTTATCTTGATGAGACTAGCCAAGTGATACAACACACTGGAAAACAACTGGCTGCTATATGTGAAGGTATTAGGAGATATGTAAAAGCAACACCTCAACAAGAAAATATTGATAAAAAGGGATCAGATAAGGTGATTATTTCTTCAAAACTGTTAATAGGGATTAAAAGTTTTTTTTTTATTTGGTATGGGAAGAGACTGGAACTAAGATGAATAAGTTTATGTGAACTCACAGAAAAAGCAAAAATCCCAGTGACGGTGGCCAAGTCTCCAAAGACAAAACCTGCTCCTTCGTTTGTGAAGGAGAGGAAGGTTGCCACCTTCCCTGACACACATTCAAACACAGAGCGGCCAAAGGTCCATCGCAAGATAAGCAGCCCCAGAAGGAACTGAAGAGCCATGCCCCAGGCCACATGACGCCACCTCACCTGTCAACACGTAAATCATGAGAAGTCGTGTTCAGTCACATCTACATATTAAAATGTTAAACTAAAAACCTACATGTTGAGATTCTACTTTATATAATAATGAATCAATAAAACTTATGTGCAGCACCATGCTGTTTGGAAAATTTAAAAAGGTTATGTATCAGTCTTTTTAACCGTTAAAGGTCGAGCATACCTCTCATTTTGGTTTGGTAACGTGAATACTACTCCTTTATTGTCAGAAAATGCATCACATTTGCCTGATCACCTCCTGATGCATGCTGATGACCCTCTAGTTGCCTCTTATGCCATCTTTCCCATGCGTCTTATATGCCATTAAATATGGTACTTACCCATTATGTAATTTGAATACCATAAGACATTCAATAAAACAAACTTTGTCAATATGATGTAAAGACAATTATGGAATAAGGATGACCATTCCTGTTAGGGGTTGCAGAGTATGGACTGAGGTTTGTTCAATTGTAGGTGAGGAAAACAATGGAAATAAGATGATCATTAGTGAATGCAGCAAATAACCCGAAAAGAGTGAGCATGCATTAGATGTTAATTCATTTTTGTATTCTTGAAATCTTTTGAGTCTTTATATTTTTTTAGGGGACCGGAAATGTATGTAGGAACTTAACTCATGTACAACACTTACTTATATATCACCCTTACCCACTTCCTCCCTCAATCCATTTACTCAACTGCCAAGTGGCATTTGCTAACAAAACATGTGCATGGTATAGATTAACGGCTTCATGATTACTTAGGCTTGTGAAAGCTGCCGCACTTCCAGGAATGACGGTATGTACTTACAATTCTGAAGAGAAAAAAATTACATTATTAACGGTATGTTTAGAAAAATTAGTTATGCGAACCTTTTTAGGAGCCACTGAGAAGACAAAACCAAAGAGCAGAAGTACCACCACACCGATAAGTGATTGGAGGCGGCCAAGGTTATGTCTGGCATCCACTCCAAGGAATACGAGAGCACCAATTACCAGCACCAAGTAGAACACCCAGGAAACCCACCTGTTGGTTCATCAAGTATTGTAAAGAATGTTCAATTATCAAAATAACATTATTATGGCAATATTGTGATTTAAATATTTTGTTACTTTAGAAGCAGTCTTAAAATATGATACACATTTCCATGCATGCTTATCACTATTCAATTTTGCTTTTTATCAGATGCCAACCTATGTTTGAGATGTGGTCAGTTGTAAGAAAAAATATGTGATGGAATAAATACTGAACTTTATGACATACTTGTATGCGAGGATCTCGTCTGTAAAGCTGCTTAATGGTTTGATCATCACGTGATATATCATCTTCCCAAAAAATGTCTTCACAATCTGCAAATAAATTAAAAGTACTTAAATACACAAATAAATCCAAAACACACACACACACACACATGGGTGGATTGCATATATTTAGACTTACAAAGGCATTCCATAAGGTTCTACACAAAGTACTATGGAAGTTAGGAAACATTGGAGAACTGAAGGGAACAATTGAGAATGGATGGAACACTAGCTGAAGGGAAAAGAAATGAAAATGTGGTTAAGTATGAACAATCAGAATATATAATCTCAAAGTAAAATGATCTTCCAAATTATATAAAAAATTTGACAAGCTTATGCTCTAGTGGTTAGGACGCTCGCCTCACAAGCGAGAGGTTGCGGGCTCGATCCCCGCGCCGGGTAGGAGACATATGGACTAAGTCTCTTATAAGTGTGTGGTCCCTGTTCACCAGACAGTTATGAGGTACCTGATCTCAGACGGGGTTTGTGACCCACTTTCAGGGGGGAGAAAACAAATCTCCCATAAATAAAAATATACAGCCTCCTGGCTAGTACAATGGTAGCGCGCTGGCCTTGCATTCGCTAGGTCAGCAGATCGGGTCTCCGCCCGGGCTTGTGATGCTAAGTTGTTTACTGGGAGGAACTGCTGTGGTCGGGCACCACAGTGGTGCAGCGGTGGTCCACCATGGCTGTGAGGCATAGACCTCTAAACAGAAACCAAGTATGCAGCTAACCAAAAAATCTGACAAGAGTGTCTGAGGTGTGCAAGTATTATTCTGACATGTATTTACTTGGTGACTGATTCCATGTATAAGCTTTATCTAAAGAAAAAAATTACAAAACAAATAACTTCAATTGTTTTAGGAGCTTTTCAATTGTGTTAGTGTTACAGGTGTGTATGTTACTCGTGGATTGGAAAAATAGTACTGCTTACCAAGAAGTAAAAAAATCCCAAGAAAAGTAGTCCAGTGATGATGATGACAAGGCCATCGGAGTCGCACCAGTAGTTACTTTCCTGCAATACCAACACAAATACCAGTTAATGTAAATTGTACGAGTGAGACAATAAACTGCACTTTGGAAAGATACTGATTGCTGCATTAACAACATGTAATATTAATGAACTTGTGAATTACGCTTGATTTGTAATTTTATCAAACTAAAGAGGTAGAAAGTACACAAAAAAATCAATAAATGCATACATGAATGAATGAATGAATATATAAATAAATACCTAAATGAAATGAGATCCTAAAATCTGTATGGCGCTTACATGTGTGGCTGCAGGAAATGATCTGAAAGTTCTATGTCCATTAAACTGATGGTACCTTAGCTAATTAATTGTTAGATACTTATCCAGGAAAGGCTAAACTCATAATCTGTCCCAGATTAAGTATTTCTATCCACAAGCTCAAAACTTGAGCTATGTGGCAATACATAACTTACTCACTTGATAAAAGAAAGTCATTGGTGATGAAAATGATAGTACAAATTGTCTATTTCATTCATTAGATACACTACTTACTTCTGTTTTGGTCTGGATGATAAGAATTGCAATGACATAGGCAACATAGGCAGCAGCTACTGTCACTGAGACGATACAGGTCTTCCATTTGGATAACTGTGTCATCTGAAGGACAAAAAAGTGTTATAGATACTGGCTTTTTATGTATTTCAGAATGAAAATAGTTCTATGCACTGCATTATGGAATGAAAAAATGAATACTATCCAGACAAATATTCTGGATGCATGTAGGAAAAAATAGGAAATCTATAACACACATTATTTTACAGTGTAGTGAAGTGAAAGAAAATGTACATTCCTTTAAACACAAATTTCATCAAGATTTTCAAGTTGCGAAAGAGGATTTGATAAAAATCTGAGTTTATATGAAGAAAATTTTTTTTACTTGAAACACAAATCAATGTTATTTGTATGTCAGATGGCCAAATTGCTTCAATAACTTCTTTCAGGGGGCTAGTCAGAATGCTCTCTCTCTCTCTCATCTCTCTCATCTCTCTCATCTCTCTCTCTCTCTCTCTCTCTCTCTCTCTCTCTCTCTCTCTCTCTCTCTCTCATCTCTCTCTCATCTCTCTCTCATCTCTCTCTCATCTCTCTCATCTCTCTCATCTCTCTCTCTCTCTCTCTCTCTCTCTCTCTCTCTCTCTCTCTCTCTCATTCAGATCTCTCTCTCATTCAGATTACTGAAATTTGCTTAATTCTACCTATTCTCGACATTCATTCTCATTAATCGTCCCATCATTACTGAAGATGACAATGATGAAAAGAGTAAAATATTAAATGTGGAGAAATCAAGACCAAGAGAAGTAGTTTGTGAGGCACCACAGTTACAGTTCATCTGCCCTGCCTGGTACCTGGTGATATGAGATTGAGGTTATACCTGTTTTCTGTATTGGTCAGCAAATGGAAGCATTGTTAGGAAATTCTCATGCTTCTCTTCCTCCTCGTTGTCAGAAGACTCTGGACTGATGTTAATAGCAGAGCTCTGAAACCATTAATGTTTAATTTGATTTATTCATGACAGTAGTAATATATTAAAAACAAATATCAGTACTAGACTTTGTTTCCATGTTTAGTATATATATATATATATATATATATATATATATATATATATATATATATATATATATATATATATATATATATACATATATATACATATATATATATATATATACATATATATATATATATATATATATATATATATTTTTTTTTTTTTTTTTTTTTTTTTTTTATTTATTTATTTTTTTATTATTTATTTATTTATTTTCTATTATTAGTATTATCATTAATAATAACATCCTTATTATTATTATTATCAAAAGAGAGAGAGAGAGAGAGAGAGAGAGAGAGAGAGAGAGAGAGAGAGAGAGAGAGAGAGAGAGAGAGAGAGAGAGAGAGGAGTATTGTTCTCCAATGCTTTTCTGTTTCTTTAGAATGAAGGGAAACTATCACAGGTACGTATTTTCTATCGAACACAAAGGTTGTAACTGTAAAATACAGCACAGGACACACACGTTAATTAACTGATTATTTTTTACTCACGAACACGAAAATTTTTTTTTTTTCAATATTGGACAATCGTGTGGGACACCTTTCATGTTAGCAACCTTTTCAAACAGACAAATGCGGATGCCAGGAGGATGCTGAACAGAATTACGTCCGCTAGACATTAGGCAAGTTCAAATGTTTTATAAACTTTTGTAAAATTTTCATAAAAAATACATTCATGGCTTACGAAGGTACAAATCTTATGCAATGACATATGTTTAGGCACCACAGACGACTATAGGGCAATAGACGGACAGACACTTATAAATGGTAAAAAAAAAAAAAAAACTGCTGAATAGACATTCGCACCACGTCTGCAAACTTTCACTGCCGACAGGGCAAGGCAAGGCAAGGGAGGCAATAGTTGAAAGGGATTTGTTCTGTGGTCTGCTTCCCATGTGGTGTGTTTTTGTTTCTCACTTCGGGATGGTATGTGTGCTGCCAGCGTCGTTAAAACATGCAAAACATTACAAATGGCTCCTTACTCCAAAAAACATCTTGATAAAATGAATACGTTTTTCCTTTAGTGCCTTCGTTAGAAGTAGCTTACGGTGGGTTCGATGACTTCTGAAGTTAGGTGATCATATATTCATTCCTAAACGACACTCTCCTACAGATTAAGGTTACTAGGTTCCTTAAGTTCCATTACTGTGAACCGAAGATTCATACCAACTTATCTGGCAAAAAGCTTTCCAGTGGTGCGTGTGCGTGCGTGCGTGCGTGTGTTCGCACCTAGACCTCACTGAATAAATGAAAAATCTGAATTCATGATCTTATTGTTGAGGTGATCATGCTACAGTTCCACAAATTGTTTAATGTATTATCACTTACACACATTTAGGGAACTAGTATTAAAATATCAGGAACTAGATATCAAACATAATTTTCTTGATGACCCTAACATATTCCTTAATGAAAGATAGAAATACAGATTATATATCAATAGATATTACTCACCCTCCTCCTCCCACCACCGTCCAGCTCGTCGGGGAGAGCCTCGAAGCCTGGATTGTCCCCTTTCTGTGTCTCACACATTTCATTCTGGTGTGGCAGATGATCTACCTCAAGTGATCCGATACTCATGGCTCACAAGAATGTTTCGATGTTGATCTGATAATTATGGGAAAGAAATGTTTGAAAGAAATTCAAATTGTAGAATTGAAAATTTTACATAAAAATAATTACTACAAATATTCATGATGCTCACCAAAGCAGAGTAGAGTTTCTCAGCTCACTTACAAAAGTCTTTAGAAATATTCATAATGAATAGGACTGGACTAGTCTGTGCATTATTCCTTTAGTCAATTGCATTCACACAACTCCGGCGGATGGCGAGACAAATTTTTCTCTGAGTAGCATTATCGCAGCAGGTTCAGTGCTCGTAGTGATATTGCAACAGTCATGATCACGCATTGAAAAAGAAAAAAGGGTAAAATTTTACATCTTCACCATAATGGCGTCTGTTTAGGTGTGCGTCTTGCGTCTGCACCTCATACAACTCCCTACTTTTGGTCATAGAGAACATTTTATTTCTAAATTAACCTAACCTAGCATAGTCTAAATTAACCAAACCTTAACCTACATTGACAAATAATCTTGTTCAAACCAAACTAAACTGTATTTTTCGAAGAAAATGTCTCACTAAATACATTAAATATCTCACAAACTAAGAATTTGCGACGGAAATGTAATTAGGAAAACCTCTAAAGAATGCATCAGGTAATGCGAAAATATAACCCTGAATTATCTAGAGTATTCTGGTGAAGATGTAAAATAATACCAAAAATAGTATTAGATATCCAGCACACAAATCTCCTTTGACACTTTCGGTATTACTATACTTTATGCCATTAAACAGTCGAAGGTTATGGCTACCCTCAGCTTGTTGCTCTTACTATTTACAACATTTTCTCTGATTACACTACCTGTCGGAAATTAATAATAACACTGCAATACGTCCGTGAATGTGGAACAGTTTTGGACTGTGGGTGGACTGTATCTCTAAGTCAAAACAAACAAACAAACACTATCAATTGTTTTTAGCACGGGCTTTGGTTTCAAGCATGGGATTGGATGCTGTTGCTACAGAGGATTATTATATTGTCTATATTTCCTCTGTCCAATGACGTGCCACCACCAATTGCCAGCACCAGCTGCGCCAATCACAGCTTGCTATATGTAATAGTAGGTGTGGCACAGCTACAAACACAGGTCAGGTGACATTTTTCTGTTCAGTTGTATCATGGCTACCGTTGAAGTTACTTGTCAAGGTTGTGAATTGGATTATTGGCAAATAATCGCAAAATTTCATTCAAAAAACGATTTGGTGTACGACTTTCTGAGGGAGCACGGCGTCCTACCAACAGCTGTTCAGTGTCCCCACTGAATGGCTCCTTGGAGGAATAGTAGAGGATGACCCCACAGCCAGGAACTTCATGCTCTCGTTTAAGGTATTGTGAGTTATGAAATTATACTTGGTAAATTTGCAATTCAACCAATAAATAGGTTAGGTTAGGTTACAAGTGTCAGCGGGGGATGTGCATGGGGGGGCGCAGCCTCCCCCCCCCCCCCACCGGTTAGGCTAGGTTAGGGTAAATTAGGTTAGGTTAGGTTACAACAGTGTCAGCGGGGGGGGTCCAGGGGGGGCGCAGCCCCCCCTTTTAGGATTGGTTAGGGTAATTTAGGTTAAATCTGGGGAAATTTCCCATAATGTAGGGAAATTCCCCTAGATTTTTCAAAGGCCATATATCACTCCCATATGCCTCCCCCCCCAAAACCCCCGATTCCCCAGGCTCCCCCAAGCTTGCTGGGGGGGGAGGGGCGGGGGGTAGAGATGTGGAATATTGGCATAAAGTATAAATTTACCACACTTTCAATACATGAGAACGCTATCTACTTTTATCAATAAAAACAAGGAAAATTCTTGTCCATCATTTAACTTCCTC
>JAXIVD010003492.1:0-35000 GCA_036785275.1 Cancer borealis
ACACAAAAACAGCTTCATCATATCCATGAATTTATGTAAGCTTTTCTTAAACTATCTATTGTCTCTGCACTCACCACAAGTTTGCTGGAGCACTCACCACAAATGTACAACTAGGTAATTACAACTACCGTTAGTTGGGGATTTATTGGGGCCGCATAGGCTGTGGTACCACAACGGTCCCCATCATAAGAGTTTGTTTACATTCATCACTCGTCCGATCTTATCCGTATGGCGATACTAGTTGGTGGTTAGTAAATATGCTATACATCTTTCATTGTCCAAGGATGGTTTTATTTTCATAAAAGTGAATTAAAATTTTTTTTAAATATGTACGTAAAAATATTAAAGTCAAAGAAATTTCATTCATTGTCAAACCCCAAGAACTCATCACTGCTGGATGGTGCTTGTGGCTTGGCTCCAGGAAGGTTTATGGTATTGGAAATACTTGTAACAAGTAAGTACTGATGTTATATCATATAAAAGGCTGAATTGAATAGTTACTTAAGTTAACCTCATAATGTAATGACATCATACAAATCCACGTCCCTATCGGGCGAGCTAATACAACAACATTCGTCTTGGAAGATGCACAAGTATTTTACATGGTATTTTTTAGGAAAAAAAGTGCGTCTTGTAAGTCGTTAAATACGGTACTTGCTTTGTATCCAAGCCAAAACAAGAAAGGAAAACATACATTATGGACATATACATGAGTTTTATTGTGCTCAAGGAACATGGTAATATTTCCCTAAACTGCAGCATTTGTTCCTTTGTGCCGTCCATAACCCCACAAATGACTTGAGAAATAACTTCATAAAGACATCCTATTGGATCCCAAACCACAAAATAAATAATTGAACATATACATCATGTATACATAAGCGCTGGTCCTCCTTGCTGGACAACATCAGTGATCAACTTGCAATATAGCATCTTGAAACGGGTCTGAGCCTTTAACAATCTGTTTATCATAGAATTTTG
Organism: Cancer borealis; assembly: GCA_036785275.1. Classification (NCBI taxonomy): domain Eukaryota; kingdom Metazoa; phylum Arthropoda; class Malacostraca; order Decapoda; family Cancridae; genus Cancer; species Cancer borealis. The sequence continues at coordinate 982 of JAXIVD010003492.1, forward strand.
CAAACGTTACCACCCGAGTCCAATCAGCTTTAGCCATAATACACTCGATAAGCACCGACAGAGCCTTCGCTTTTAAAGCTGCTGCTGACCTAACGCTGCCTGCTGTGAAAATAGAGGTATCAATGCCAGCTATGCCCAACACAACCTTAATCCATCTCGCTATAGTGTCCTTAGATACAGGTTTGTGAGGTTTGACAAAACTGATGATTAATTTATTCACTGTCTGTTGTCCGATGGGTCTGAGCTTCTCTGTTCGATTGATGTAATTGCGCAGGATCTCACACACACAAAGGCTAACATCCTTATCATAAGCCAAAAAGTAACACTTTGAATATTAACTTTAGGCCTGCATTGCTTAATGTTGTCCCGCAACTGGATTGAAATAGAAAATTCCTCCATGGAAATACCGTTCAGCATAAGTAAATGAAGTGTTTGTATTCTAGCTGCCTGAGTCAGCGCCATTAATGTGACCAGTTTAAGTGTGAGTTCCTTTAAACTGAGTGTATCCAAGGGGTACATAGAACTAAGTGTATGAAGCACTGGTTGGGCATCCCACGTCTCGGTGTACCGAGGCTTTGGTGGCCGCAAGTTGAACACCCCTTTTAAGAAGCTGTTAACCAGCGGATGACTATCTGCCGGAAAACCATCAACCACTATGCCCAATGATGACAGTGCACCTCTCGCCGTGTTGATAGAATTACCGTATTTTACGGCTTACAAGACGCACTTTTTTTCCTAAAAAATACCATGTAAAATACCTGTGCGTCTTCCAAGACAAATGTTGTATTGGCTCGCCCGATAGGGACGTGGATTTGTATGATGTCATTACATTATAAGGTTAACTTAAGTAACTATTCAATTCAGACTTTTATATGATATAAGATTGGACGAGTGATGAATGTAAACAAACTCTTATGTCGGGGACTGTTGTGGTACCACAGCCTATGCGGCCCCAACAAATCCTCAACCACAACAACAACAACTGTTTCAGTGTGTGTGTATTTACCAACGGTAGTTGTAATTACCTAGTTGTACATTTGTGGCGAGTGCTCCAGCAAACTTGTGGTGAGTGCTGAGACAATAGATAGTTTAAGAAAAGGTTACATAAATTCATGGATATGGTGAAGTTGTTTTTGTGTGAGAATGACTTTTTTTTTTCTTCAAAATTTCTCTCCAATATTACGGTGCGTCTTCCAAGATGCAGCGTCTTGTAAGCCGTAAAATACGGTATAACGAACACCCCTGTGAAAAGTAAAGGTCAAAAAGTTTATAATGTTTGGCACAGTGGGATTAAGGGGATCAATGCCCCCTCTATAACAAAACTGTGACCATGTCTTAAGATGTGGCCGGTACTGATGATTTCTGCACCCTCTTTCTGTATGCCTCGCTCTCGGAGGGATTTCCTGACAGAAGGCATGCCAACAACTGAGTGTGATTCATGAGGGGGTGACCCTCTGCTGACGAGGGGTGCGTCAGGATGTCCTTCCGTTTCTTATCAGTCTGGGGTGATCGATCAGCATGTCTAGCAGCATCCCCATCCATGGCTGCGATGTCCAGAATGGCACCACTATCCACCCCTTTGCCTGCTCTGCCCGTATTTTTTGCAAGTACCTAGAGATCAATGCGAAAGGAGGAAAAAGATAAGGGAGTGAGAATCTTGCCCAATTAAGTGAGAAAGCATCAAAGTAAGTTGCTTCTGGATCTGGTTTCCATGAGCAAAAGGGGGAGATCTGCTTGTTAAGTTGGGATGCAAAAAGATCAATGGAAGGGGTACCAAAGACCACAGATCAACCTGAAAGTGTGCACATCCAGTTTCCATTCATGCCTGTTGTTGATGTTACGCGAAGCTACATCCGCCACAGCATTGTTTTTGCCTGGAATGTGTTAACCGGTCATCCAAGCATTGTTCAGCACACACCAATCCCATATGTGAGTGGAGATGTCATTACAGAGCTGTGATCTGGTGCCACCCATTTAATTAACATACGTTACAGCGGTAGTGTTATCACAAAATACTTTAATGTGTTTACCCCTTAACTCCTGTCGAAATGTCTGAAGACAGAGCAAAATTGCTTTAAGCTCCAAAACATTTATATGAAGTAAACTCTTCCATCCACCAACTACCACCTATAGACTGCTGTTTAAGGGTTCCACCCCAACCTATTGTGGAGGCATCCATGAACAACACTATGTCGGCACCTGATCTAAAAATGTCCCTGTCTTGAACAGCAGCATTGTTGCACCACCATTTGAGATCAGACTTCATTTCCTCCGAAATGGTCATCCTAGCATCAAAGTTGCCCTGAACTTGCTTTAATGCATCAATCTTAGCTTTCTCAAGATTCCTATAGTGAAGCTTACCAAGCACAACCGCTGGGGTGGCTGCAACCATAAGACCAATAACCCGAGCCACTTGTCTAATCTGGGCTTCATCTTTGTGCATGATTGCCTGACAAGCTTGTACTAAGGTCATTACTCTACGTTCGGGCAATTAAATTTTCATGCTTTCAGTGTCAATAATGTTACCCAGATATTCAATTAGTTTTGTTGGGACCAAAAGTGACTTGCTCTCATTGATACAAAACCCCAGTATCCTCAAAAGGGCAATAGTGTCATGCACACACGCGAGGCAACCTGCAAATAAGAGTCGTCAATGAAACTAGTAATAGTATGACCCTTATTTCTCAAAGTCGAATAGACTGGGTTCATAAGCTTGGTGAAAATTCTAGGACCTTCTGAGATCTCATTTGGGAGACAAGTGAATTGGTAAGTCACACCTTGCCAATTGAAACAGAAAAATACTTGTTGGTCTTCTGCGATCTTAACTGAATAATAGGCGTGTCTCAGGTCCACAGAAGCCAGATAGTCTCCTGCATTAATAAGACTAATGGCTTGCTCAAAGTTTTCCATCTTAAAATGTTTGTATGGGATATGTAAATTTAGTTTTTCTAAGTTCAAAACCATCCTGTATTTCCCATTCTTTTTCATCCTCAGATAAATGGATGAGATAATTTGGTTTTTCTGCCTATGTGTGACTATAATGACTCTGAGACCAAGCAATTTGTTTATTTCCCCATTAATGATATCCTGTTCCACTGTATTAAACCTGTACTCTAGATTACTTGAAAATAAATGTTTGATGTCATCCACATTAATATCCAGGTGGCAGTGCTCCACAATGTCTAAAATAATGGGGTCACTGGTAATCCTACGCCACTCATGAATTAATTTGTGAAGCTTACCATCTTCAAACCATTCACTTGCCTGATTTACTGCCGGGGCTTGAAGCTGCCCTGGCTCCTGGCGTTTTTTGAGTCTGTGTTGGGTAGAGCAGAGGAAGACCATTGAGCCCCCTGAAGGCCGGCTTCCGAAACCCATAAGTTTGGAACCTAGAGAACCCCCTGAAGGCAGCAGAATTCCCGAAGCCTCTTGTCCAGCCAGCAGGGAATCGCCACGTAAAGGACGGCTTCTTGGAGGTAATTGCATTCTTAAGCTTCACTGACTTCTCAATCTGCTTCACCGACTGCAAAACGTCATCACCAAAGTCATCGGTACCTTCTCTGTGCCCAGAGAGAGAATTTTTGGTTAATCTCGCGTTTCATAACGTAACGCCTTACTAAATTGTTCCTGAAGTTGGCATTGCCCAACAAGACCAGGGCTCCGTTGATCATGCCCACTTCATGGGCCACCACTGGGAGATTTTCTTCCTGGGCCACTTTATCGAGAACCAGCAACGACTCTGTAATAATAGTCGCTGCTCTCAGAATATCTTTGTTCACCTCCTTCAGGCGGAAAATCGGTCTTTTTCGCCTCCCCCTTAAGTGCATCCAAAATCTGAGGGTTGCACTCCACCGGAGCAAGAGCAGGACTATTGGAAGGCCTCTTCACTATCACGTCCTCACAGATAGACTTGTAGTCTTCTTCCCGCAAACCATTGTCAAATATGAAGTTAACCATGTCTGCCAAGCTTTTATCAATCTCGGCCCAAACCGTCTCCGGTGGGCCAAACGCCTTAGCACTGAGATGCAAGGTACTGTCTCTTTGCCCCGGCACGCAAGCCTCATCATTTTCACTACTGGCCTCCAAAAAACCTGGGAAACTAGCAGGTGAAACGGCTTCTGGCGGTCCATGCGAGGGGCCAGCACCATCATTCACCCTTAAGGGCCGATGAGTGGAGGAAACATCCGACACCTGAGGCACACGTCGCGAATTGGAAGGAACCTGTCTGTCTGCTTTTAATTTGGTAATCTCACCTCTTAACTCCGCCAGTGCTTCCAAAACCACATTCCATTGAGAATGAGAGGCCGAATCCTGCGTAGACACGGGTTGAGGTCCGGAAGGGTTGATGTTTACTCCACGCGTAAGGTGGGACTCGTGACGGGATGAGTGCTTGGCTACTCCTTCACTGCCATAAGCAACGCCGTCACCGGAGCTACTGCCCCTGCCGCCAGGCCCCTGGGGAGAAACTACAAGCCCTTCTGGTAGAGAAATTGGAGGCAGGGGGCCGCACTTCCCCAGACTCAGAAGACGACATGTTAACAGCTGTTGTCCTGCCAAAACAAACACCAAGCCGTAAGCTCATTACCTGTTACCAATGGTACCTAAATTAGCCACTTGCAAGGCTCTACCCACTCCAATATTGGATAACGGGTAGGAGGCACTGTACCTGCGTAACAAGTGACGTGGCCTCGCTGAAAAAGGAAAAGAAACACTGAAGTAGTAACCCCAGCGAATTCCAACAGCATGTCCGTCCGCCGCGGCGAGTCGCAAGCTACTGTTGGTGTGGCGTAACGTGGCATATCTCATAGGAAAGCTCAACCATAGCAGAGGGGATTTGATGATGTAAAATTGAAAGTTCTTACAATGGAACCAACAACTTTGTTTGCAACTTTTATGTCATCAGTACATTGGTACCTTGGTTTTAGATCTCTTGTAATATTAAAGCATAAATCTTTAATTGTCTATACTTTTGAGTTGAACATCTTCCATCGAATATCTTGTGAGAGGTTTGTAATTTCCAATATGAAGTACATGGCATTTATCTAAGTTGAATTTAATTCGCCACATTTTTTGACCTTTTTCACTAAAGTGTTTAGATTCTTTTAGATGAACTGACGTTGAGCTTCTGAAATAACTGTGTTTGCTATTTTGGTGTTGTCTGCGAATTTTGATATTTTGCAAGTGATGTCATTGATGTTGTTTCTATAGATGGTGAATTGTAAAGGTCCCAAAATTAATCCTTGAGGAACTCCGCTATTCACACTGATCCAGACGTAAGCTTTTCCGTTTAATACTACTCGCTTTTGATCCAGTTGCCATTTTTCCATCCACTTACAAAGGTTACCAGTTATGCCATGAGCTTTTACTTTACTGATGAGACGCTAGTGTGGGTTTTTTCTCTTTACTTTATTGTTTTGTTTCTTATTATGGATTCCATTGATTTACCTGCAACAGAAGTTAGTTTAATCAGTCTGTAATTTCCAGGATGAGACAGTAATTCCTTTTTTTATTGATGGTGACGTTTCCTGATTTCCACTCATGCAGTACTAAGCTGAAAGTTAGTGGTTTATTATATATAATGGAAAGCAGTTTAACTATTTCATCTTTTGTGCCTTTAACCCGTAGAGTGACCAATAGGGGTTTCCTAGTTCATACGTGGATGCGCAATTATGACTATATTATGAAGTTCCTATGGCCTGAGCTGTGGCTTGCACTCTACGGGTTAAGTATTCTCGATGAAATGTTATCTGGGGCTCAAATTTTTTTTATTTTCATATTGCTGATTGCAAATAGAATATCTTTTTCATGGAATACACACTTGTTAAGGCAGGCATTATTATTTTGATTTTTTAGGATAAGGTGGCTTATTGCACTGAAAATTGATGCAAAAACGTTATTCAGAATATCTGTCAATGGTTTTGTTTGCGTTGTGATTCTCTCTCTCTCTCTCTCTCTCTCTCTCTCTCTCTCTCTCTCTCTCTCTCTCTCTCTCTCTCTCTCTCTCTCTCTCTCTCTCTCTCTCTCTCTCTCTCTCTCTCTCTCTTCCTCCTCCCCCCCCCCCCTCTCTCTCTCTCTCTCTCTCTCTCTCTCTCTCTCTCTCTCTCTCTCTCTCTCTCTCTCTCTCTCTCTCTCTCTCTCTCTCTCTCTCTCTCTCTCTCTCTCTCTCTCTCTCTCTCTCTCTCTCTCTCTCTCTCTCTCTCTCTCTCTCTCTCTCTCTCTCTCTCTCTCTCTCATAACTTTTGAGAAGTCTTCTTTTATTGAGAAAACATAAAATTTCATCTGCCACAGATTTCAACACCAGAAAGTGTCAAGTCTATGGAAGACTTACTGGACTGCCTTGTATCCAGAATGATGGCAGAACCCAATGACCCGTATGTGGAAATTGACGATACCATGGAAGAGGAACATATAACACTGCTCCTGTGTGCCAACCTCATTGCAAGGCATCCCTCGGACATTACACGCTTCAAGTTTATTGATCCCAGGGCATGAGTTATACAATGGGAAAGTAACTGGATATACAACAATTGTATTTTTATTTCATAAATTTACAGTCTTAAAGTGTGAATATTGTGATTCAGTTACTAAGAAATGTCTGTAAGTGTTCTTTTTATTGAAATTTTTAATACAACTACTGAGAATTGTCTATATATCCTGGTAGTATTGTATAATTTAGTTTCCTTTATATGTGTATGTATTCCAGAATACATAAAGATTTTGCAATATGTGAGTGCTTGGACATTATAGTAATCCCAGAACATGTTAAGAGTAGGTGGTAATAAATTCAGGGATTCCTCTGCCCTCCTCCATACATGAATACATAATGTACAATTAACAGGACAGTTTAGTTAAATCATTAGTTAAAGTTGTTCGTTCTGTTGGGTCAACTATTTTTAAACTTTACTGCTTTTATGAGTGGAACTTATCACTTCCTTATACATAGTATATATATATATATATGTGGAATCACAAATCATGGTGGGTGTATGCAGAGCCATCTATGGGTGGCAACCTTCATCTTTTGTGTAGAAAAGCGCCTCACATCCACATCAGCAATAAAGGTGCTCCATCTCACCACTGGTGTAGTGGGGAAGGCACACTGGTGGGTACTGGATCTCTACCTTGGGACCTCCAGCAAAAAATTTTTACCCAGCACCGTTCTTAGGCTCCGTCCACACAAGCATACAGTGTCTGGCAGACTTTGTTTGTCCCCAGACAAAGTCTATAGACACTGTTGTAATGTTGTCCACACGGCAGTGCTTATCCAGTCAAGGTCTAGCTACAAGTGGAATTCTGGGATAGGCTAACGATGTATTTATGTGCTGTTGCGGTACAATAACTACAACATGGTGCTTCACAAAAAAAATACGAAGGTGGGGAGAGAGCCTTGTTCTGTTCTATCCTCTTCTCAAACTCTTAGTGTACTTGTAATAGTATGTAGTCCAGCATATACCCTAGTTATAGATCAATAGGTCTTCTGGTGTCTGTTCTTCTCATGTATTCTCATGTATCCTCATTTTCAATACAAAGCTGGCTGTTGCGTACTTGTGTGTAACGACATTACTTGCTCTCGTACCCACAATCTTGAATCTTCAGAATTTTCTATCATCTGGCTAAGACTTCAATGTCACTCTTTAACTAAATAAATATGTGCTGTATATATACCTCACCTAATTCCTCTGACTAAAATTCTTTGACTATTTGACTTCCAAAGTGGAGCACATCCTATCTCACTTTCCTAATGCATAGATTTCCATTCTAGGGGATTTCAATGTTCACCACCAGCTTTGGCTTTCATCTTCTTTCACTGACCAACCTAGTGAACAAACCTTCAACTTTACTATCCTTCATGATCTAGAGTAGCTGGTGCAGTTCTCTACCCTTATCCCTGACCGCTTTGGAGACACGCCCAACATTCTTGATCTTTTCCTAACTTCCAACTCTTCAGCTTACTCTGTCAAACTTTTCTTTTCATTGGGCTCCTTTGATCACAATCTTATTTCCGTTACCTGTTCTATCACTCTAGTGATCTGCCTAAGCGGAGGTGCTTCTGGCATTTTAACTCTGCTAAGTGGGAGGACCTAAGGCAGTACTATTCTGATTTTCCTTGGGATGATTATTGTTTCCATGTCAAAGATTCTTCTCTTTGTGCCGAGCACATAACAGAGGTGATTGTCTCTGGCATGGCATTCCTCATACTTTTACTACTACTAAAGCTAAAAGCCCTGGTTTAACTCTGGGTGTTCTCGTGCTGTCAAAGATAGAGAGACGGTTCATAAACGATACCATAGTCATCCATCTGCTTATGCCCCTCATATTTCTTCATATAATCAAGCCAAATCTATTCTCATACTTACTAAAAACTCTTTCATCAGTAGAAAATATCAAAGTCTTTCCAATTCTAACTCTTCTCGTGATTTCTGGCATCTAGCCAATAATATCTCCAACAATTTTACTTCATCTTTCCCTCCTTTACTTTAAGCAGATGGCTCCACAATTGTCCCTAAAATGAGTGACTGCTCCAATCGCATTTTAGGAAAGGAAGGGGATAGTAGGAGGTTAGGAAGAAAAGACAGATGAAGCAGGAGAAAATAAAACAAGGGAAAGGAAAAGGCCAAGCAAAAATTGGTTGGACCAGAGACTGAAGTCTCTGCATCTGTATGGAGTAGGCAGTAGACACCTGCTGCCCGGTGGGATACTCCAGGAGAGGTACTTACGGGGATGTAGACAGTGCTGCAAACTGAGTGATTCCCCATGTCCTCTCTTCCCGGTTCCCTTAGTGTCTCATTTACACAAGAGAGCAGCTGCTGCCTGGCCTCTAAAGACAACTTCTTCTACTACCTACATAACATTACTACACCTTACACTTTTACAGTCTTCAAATAAAAATCTTAAAAATGGCTAAGAAAAAACCAGCCTCGGAGTCCCCATATGGAGAGGGGACGACAAATGTCCCCAGATCGGATTGTCCCTCTGCTGACGACCTCGGGTGTCTTGACACTTCCTCTAATACTTTTACTCTCGATTTCTGCAACATTTGTGGCCTTAGATCTAATTTCCAATCTGTGGAACACCATCTCTCCTCCACTGAACTTATCTTCTCTTCCTAACTGAAACAGTTGTCTGTGACTACTGACAGCGTCCCCTTCTCTGTTCCCTCCTACTTTCTCTATCTTCATTTTCAATCAATGCGTAACGACATTACCTGCTCTCATGCCCACAATCTTGAATCTTCAGAATTTTCTACCATCTGGCTGAGACTTCAATGTCATTCCTTAACTAAATTCATCTGTGCTGTATATCTATCAATCAAATCCTCTGAATATGTAAAATTCTTTGACTACTTGATTTCCGAAGTGGAGTACATCCTATCTTACTTTCCTTATGCTGAAATCTCCATTTTAGTGGATTTCAATGTTCACCACCAGCTTTGGCTTTCATCTTCTTTCACTGACCAACCTGGTGAACAAACCTTCAACTTTGCTATCCTCCATGACCTAGAGCAGCTAGTGCAGTTACCTACCCATATCTCTGATTGCCTTGGAGACACGCCCAACATTCTTGATCTTTTCCCAACTTCCAATCCTTCAGCTTACTCTGTAAAACTTTCCTCTCCGTTGAGCTCCTCCGATCACAATCTTATTTCCGTTACCTGTTCTATCACTCCAGTGCAGCCTCAGAACTCGCCTAAGCGGACGTGCTTCTGGCATTTCAACTCTGCTAAGTGGGAGGACCTAAAGCAGTATTATTCTGGTTTCCATAAAGGCCGATCTACTGGTGATCTTGCTTTCCTAACTGAATCTTGGTCATCCTCTTTTAGGGACTTCGGTGAAACCTTTGCTGTCAGCCTTGACATATCGAAAGCCTTCGATAGAGTCTGGCATAAATCTTTAATTTCTAAACTACCCTACGGATTCTATCCTTCTCTCTGTACCTTCATCTCCAGCTTCCTTTCCGACCGTTCTATTGCTGCTGTAGTGAACGGTCATTGTTCTTCTCCTAAAACTATCAACAGTGGTGTTCCTTAGGGTTCTGTCCCATCGCCCACTCTCTTTCTATTATTCATCAATGATCTAAATCTGACTCAATGCCTTATCCACTCCTATGCTGATGACACCACCTTGCATTTTTCAACGTCATACAACAGGTGTCCAACCCAACAAGAATTAAATGACTCAAGGCGAGATGCTATAGGATGCTTACCCCCCCGTGGGATCTACCTTGACGTGGTGGGGGGGCTTGCATGTCCGTCAGGGCCCGACAAGATGATCCCGACCGTAGGCTGGTGTGGGTCACTGGTGCTGCCCGCCAGGGGGATCGCTTGTCGTGGGCCGTCCTGTGTTGGCTGGAGGGTGCCTGGGCTGGTAGACATCGAGGCCGGGGTCTTTGCTCGCCGCTGCGAGGCAAACTTTCGGTGCCACAAGGGCTGCCTTTTAAACCTGGTAGTCCTGTGGGGGACGAGGTACCCCGCCCTCGGCAGCAGCGCTCAGCCCCTTTTGCCGATCTGGTAGGCGGTCTACCCGTGGCCCCCAATGCCATTTTTACTAATAAACACCAGTATATGGATAACAAAACTTCACTTTGCCCCCCTCGAGTGGTACCCGACCAGTCCCTTGAGGCCTCTGCTGCTGGTCGCCCCCCACCCTGACGCCTCTCCCTGCCCAATGGACCTGATTTCGGATTCTCTGCCTGTTCCTCAGACCCCTACTACTATATCATCTTCTACTCCCCCTATTCTCCCTTGTACTCTTGCCCCTTCCACAGCTTCTCATGCTACTCCATCCTATGCCCCACCTCCCGCGTCTTCTCTCCCTCCTGCTACCACCATCCCGCTTTCCCCAGGGTTCGGTCCTCATTGTTCCTCATCCTTCTCTACTACTACCACGGCCTCTATTCGCACCCCTATAGTCTCCTCATCTCACCTGCCCCCTTTTCCTCCTCCTACCGTCCCTATTTCCAGCGCCCCTTCTACTGCCCCTCTTCCCTCCCCTGTGTCTACCGCTGTCCTAACTCTCTCTTCCACCCCTACCACTCCTCCAGCCTCCCTCCCTGTCACCTCTACATCATCTTCTATTACTACCTTGGCTCCTTATGGCCCCTCTTCCTCTAGGAAGATGACAGCACAGCCCCGGACAGGTTCCTCTCGTGGCATGCCTCGCCCCTCTGCCCATGACCTCCTCTTTGCCCCTGCCCGCTGGGATCGCTTCTTTACTATCTCCCCCTCCGCTCCCTTCTCTAAGAATACCCTCTACTTTCAACGCTGCTTATAGGAACAAGTGGGCAAGGTCCACTTCCAGACCCGACCTGATCATTCTCGCCTGGTACGTGTGGAGTCTGAGATCAGTCTCAGGCCAAGGCCAACTTGTTGGCCCCATCCGGTGATCCCTTCTGTGCGGTCTGATGACCGTCTCAACACATGCACTGGCACTGTTTCCATCCCCCCTCAAGACTGCCCTATTGACGACAAGGTCTAATCAGACTGTCATACTGACCTTCTCAACCTACTCAGTGAGTATGATGCTGTCAACGTCCGCTGCTATACCTTGTCCCCCCGGGGTCGCCAGAAAAATCCCACCAATGTTGCTCAGATCTCCTTTAAGCGCCACGAACTTCCTACCCCATGTCTACGTTGGGGGCGTCATGCTCCCCGTCCGGCCTTATGTTCCTCCACCTCGCCAGTGCCGAAACTGTTGGAGCTTTGGACACCCTGAAAAACACCGCTGCTCTGCTCTCTGCTGCCCTTTGTGTGGCTTTACCTACACCCGCGATGAATGCCCTGCTACTACCCGGCGCTGCTGCAATTGTGGTGGCCCTCATAATGCTCTCTACCCCGGCTGCCCAGCGTATAAGTTTAAGGCTGAGGTCGCTAGTATTCGCTTCCATGACGGGCTCACATTACGTGAGGCCCGTCAGAAAGCCCGTCGCCTAGGCTTCACCCCTTCTCCTCGCCATGTCGCTGCCTCCGCCTCTGCCCCTCATTCTCCAGCCATGTCCTCTTCTTCCCGGTCCTCAGCCTCCTCCCCTACCCCTTCTTCCACCCACCCCTCTCCTCTACCTCCTTCCTCTTCCTTCTCCCCCTCCCCCCCTTCCATCCTCCATCTCCTGCTCTAATTCTTTTGCTGTCCTTGACTCTGATACTCTCCACCACCGCCCGTACTCCTGCCCCTTCCTCTCCATGCCCCCAGCGCTCCCACTCTACCAATTTACAACACCACTCTGAAGCTTTGGTCTCCTCTCCCGCTCCCGCCTTGATCTCTTCGCACCCTCTCCACCTCTCTAAAAAGACTCGCCCTGCACCTTCCTCCCCCGCTCCTTCCGAGGGTGATATCCTCGATGCCATCGTCGCGTTCATAAAAAACACGGCTCCCTTGTCCTCCCCTCCCGGCCCCTCCTATCCAGGTCGTGGCTTCTGTTCACTGCCCTACCAAGCACCTCCCTCTTACCCCGACTCCCCCTCCTCCACCTTCTTCCTCTGCTGTCTCCCCTTCCCGACCCCCCCTCTCTGACCACCTTCCCCTGCTCCCCCCTCTGTCCCCGGCGCTCTGCCCTCTCCCCCTTCCCTGCTTTACTCTCCCCTCCCCCCTTGTCTTACCCCGCCTGTTCTTCAGTGTAGTCCCCTTCGTCTGCCCCTCCTCCTCCTTCCTCTGCTGCCCGATCTCTCCTCTCTCTTCCCCTACCACCTGGCTATTCCCGTACCGATCTCCTCTCTCAACCTTCTCCCTCTCCCCCTACCTCGCCCGCTCCTGACCCTTTTCCTTCTTCCTTGTTTCTTATGAATATGGACCCCAGTCCTTTACCTCCTGCGAACGCTCCTCCCTCACCTACCCCCATTCAGAGTCTTATTCTCTACTGACCATGTCTGTTCTTCAGTAAAATATTCATGGTTTTCGTGCCCATCGACAGAATCTTCGCCAACTCATTTCCTCTTATGCCCCCATGGTCCTCTGCCTTCAGGAAACGTTCTTTACTAGCCCGCCCATCCCTATTCCCCAGTACCGCTTTTATTCCTCTCCACACACTATCTCTTCTGCTATCCTTCTTCACTAGTCTGTTGCTTCTACCCCTCTTCCTATCCCTACTACACTTCCCTGTACGGTCCTTCATATCTACCTCTGCTGTTGGGTGTCTCGTTTCCTTTTACCTTTTTCCTTCCCAGTCTCTCGATCTTGATGCCCTCCGCTCCCTTTTCTCTAACCTCCCTTCTCCCCTCCTTGTGGTTGGTGACCAATTGTCGCCACACCCTTTGGGGGGATTCTGTGGTCATCTCTCGTGGCCGCTCCCTCGACCATTTCCTTAAAGACTTCGACTTTGCTATCCTTAATACTGCCGCCCCCACACACTTTGATCTCCGCACCCAGACTTTCTCCTGCCTCGACCTTGCCCTCTGTTCCCCTGACCTACTGCTAGATCTCCACTGCTCGGTTCTTGACCACAATCTCTGTAGTGATCATTTTCCGGTTCTTTCTCCTACTTCCTACATCCCTCTCCCCACTCCCCCTCGCTGGTGCTTTGATAGGGCAGACTGGCGTGCTTTTGCCTCACTGTCTACCCTCCACCTCTCCTCTCCTGGTTTTACCTCCTCTTCTGATATGTTGATCTACTTTACCACGTCTGTCCTCGCTGCTTCTTTTGTTTCCATCTCTCGGACTTCCCACCCCTTTACCTCCAAGTGTGTCCCCTGGTGGAACTCTGCCTGCACTACCGCCTTTCGCTTGAAACGGGCGGCCTGGAGTAGTTACCAATGTAAACGGGACACTTCCGGCCAGCTCCCGGCCTTTGTTGATTTCAAACGTGCCTCGGCTAGGTTCCGCCAGACTGCTAGATTGGCTCAGTCCAACAGCTGGCGTGCTTATGTATCTACCTTGACTTCCTCTACCCCCATTGTTTTAGTCTGGTACCGTATTCATAAATTGTCAGGTAAACACCCACCCTCCTTTGCTCCTGTACTTCACCTCCCCCAGGGTGATATTGCTGAGCCCCTCCAGGTTGCTACAGAACTGGGCTCGTTTTTCAGCAGCGTCAGCAGTGGCTCCCATCTTTCTCCTGAGTTTGCTGCCCTTAAGGCAGCACGTGAGCACACCCCTATTACTTTCACACTTTTTTCTAATGCTTCATACAACATCCCCTTCTCCCCCTCTGAAATTATCTCTGCCTTGAAGTGTTGTCATAACACCTCTGCGGGCCCTAATGGTGTTCACTATCAGATGCTCAGCCACCTTCCTACTGTCTCCCTGACCTTCTTACTTAGCCTTTATAACCGCGTTTGGCTAATTGGGGACTTCCCACCCCAATGGCGCGATGCACTTATCCTCCCTTTTCTTAAGTCTATCAAATCTGGTGCTCTCCCCCAGGATTATAGGCCCATCGTTCTGACTAGTTGTGTCTGCAAGCTCCTTGAGCGCATGATCAATTTCCGATTGATGTGTACCTCGAAACAAAGAGCTTTCTCTCCCCCTCTCAGTTTGGCTTTCGACGTGCCCGCGGTACAGCGGAGCCTCTCGTCCGCTTACAAACGTGTATTACTTGTGCTTTTGCCCGACGAGAATCTGTCCTAGCTGTTTTCTTTGACCTTGAGAAAGCTTATGACACCACTTGGCGCCATCACATCCTTCACCAGCTGTTCTGTGTCGGTGTCTCTGGCAACATGGGGGTTTTCCTCCATAACTTCCTGCGGAACCGTTCCTTCCGCATTAGGGTTGTTTCTTCTTGCTCCCCCTTCTTCTGTCAGTACGAGGGTGTGCCCCAGGGCTCGGTCCTGAGTACTACCCTCTTTCTCCTGGTCATTGACAGCATCGTTTCTACCCTCCCACCTGGTGTCAGGTCCTCTCTCTATGTAGACGAGTTCGCCATTTATGCCTCGGACAGCTCCTCCTCCCTTCTTCATCGCCTTCTTCAATCTGCTGTTACTGCCACCTCCTCTTGGGCCACCGACCATGGCTTCCGCTTCTCGCCTACAAAGTCTTTCTCTATTCACTTCTCTCGGTCCCGTACTGCTTGTCCCCCTCCCCTTCTTCTTTATGGTACCCCTCTTGAGTATCGCACGTTAGGCAAGTTTCTTGGTCTTATTTTCGACTCTCGCCTCATTTGGCGCCAGCATGTTCTCTCTCTCAAGGATACTGCCCTTCGCTGCCTCCGTCTCCTACAGACCCTCTCCCATGTGTCTTGGGGTGCTGACCGCAAGACTCTGCTTTCGCTGCATACTGTGCTGGTCCTTTCTGTCCTTGATTATGGCTGCCATGTTTATTCTTCCGCCTCCCCCTCCGTCCTCAGCCTCCTTGACCTTAGTCTTGGTGCTTTCCCGTCTTCCACTGTGGAGAGCTTATACACTGAAGCCGGCCTTCCTTCTCTCCCTCCGCTGTTATGCCCGTTCCCTTCAATTTCCCTCTTCCTTGGTCTTGGTGCTTTCCGGTCTTCCACTGTGGAGAGTTTATACACTGAAGCCGGCCTTCCTTTTCTCCCTCCGCTGTTATGCCCGTTCCCTTCAATTTCCCTCCTCCGCTTTGCGTATTCCTCCTTCTCTTCCGCGGCCTTTGCCTCCCGGCCTCGCTTACCTGTTCCCTTCCCCCTCCATATACGTGCCCTTCTATCCCATCCTTCTTCCCCCTCCCTTAATCCATTCCCATTCTCTGTTTCCTCTATTCCTCCCTGGCTCTCCCCTCATCTCTCCTTTTGCTCCTCTGTCTTCCCTGCCTCCCCAAAGTCTAATACCCCTTCCTGTGTCTTACGTTCCCATTTTTCGGCTCATCTTCCTACTCATTCTGGTAGCGTACATGTTTATACTGATGGCTCCAAGTCTTCTACTGGCTCGGGCTGTGCTGTCCTGTTTCCTGACACTTATTTCCAATACCGCCTCCCTCTCGAGGCGGATTCTTACTACTGAGCTGTTTGCGATTCTTTTTGCCCTCCGCCGCATCTTCCGCTTCACTGCTTCTTATACTATTTTTACCGACTCTTGGTCGTCCCTCTCCCTTTTATCTTCCTTTTCCTCTTCACATCCTCTTGTCCGCAACATCCAGGACTGGTTATTCCGCCTTTCTGTCCGTCATAAAACAGTTTGTTTTTGCTGGGTACCCAGTCATGTTGGAATTTCTGGTAATGATGCTGTTGACTCTTTGGCACATGACCTTACCCTCCCTACCTTTTGCACTTCCTCCCTTCCTGTTTCTGATTATTTCCCAGTTTTTCGGACTTTCCTTTATACCCGTTGGCAATCTTTCTGGTCCACCCTTACTTCTAATAAACTTCGCGCTGTCAAGCCCTCTGTTTTCCCTTGGTCTTACCCATCTCATCCTACTAGACGCTGGGAGACTGCCCTGGCCCGCTTACATATTGGCCACACCTTCCCCCACCTTTCCTCCCTGTCCCGTGCCCCCCGTCTTGCTGACATCCTCGCCGAGTTCCCTTCCTTTTCCCTCCCTGCCCTTGTGTCCTTTCTCCGTGCCGTTAACGTCCTTCATCTAATCTAACCCCCTATCTGACCCTTCCTCCCAACTAGCCCTGCTACCCAACCCTACTACCCCAATAGTGCCATATGGCCTTTGTTGCCTGGCACATTTTTCCCCCCACATTACAATTTTTTTTTTGTGTTATAGTATGCTTAACTTCTGATCTTTCACTAGTTTTGATCTACTCAACATAACCTTCGAGATAATTATCCCCTCTTCTTCAATGACACTCAACTTCCCCTCTCCTCCACATTAAACACACTAGGTCTATCCTTTACTAAAAATTTAAACTAGCAATTTCATATCTCTACTCTTGCTAAATCAGCTTCCAAGAAGTTAGGTGTCCTATGGCATCTGCGTCATTTTTCTCTCCCTCTCAGCTGCTTGCTCTGTGCAGGGGCCTTATCTGCTCATGTATGGAGTATGGCTCTCATGTCTGAAGGGGTTCAACTCATACAGCTCTTTTAAACAGGGTGGAGTCTAAATCTTTTCCTCTAATCAGCTCTCCTCTAACTGACTGTCTTGATTCTTTAAGTCACCGACGCAATGTTGCACCTTTATCTATCTTCTACCACTATTTTCATGCTGACTGCACTTCTGAATTTGCTAACTGCATGCCGACGGTGTAAACAGTAAACAGCTGACGTCAAGCCACACTCTGCCTGCCACCTGCACACATGACAATGGAGGACTAGAACATGGTCGCCACAGACACGTACAACCCCTGCCTCTCCTAGAGAGAACAACTTTTTGTGCTTCTCAGCGGTTTCGTGTGTCGCTCGTGGATTGACAACTTAGTTAACAATCCGCTAGGAGTCATCCAGGATCAACTGTGTAACAGACACCGCCGGACAGGGCCAAGAACGGCACACAGTCTGTAAGGTCACTGACCACCCCGCCAATATGGCAGTGGGGGTTTCAAACCAACACCACCACCCCATGGATGACTCAAAGTACCCTCCTCTCTCCAACAAGCACGGCCGGCTGCACTCCCCAGTCAGGGACATCAGGAAAAAAAAACCCACCGACCAGGAACAACAACACCAACCTCAGGACACTCCAGTCAAGGCATCTTTCCTCATCAGGGCCACCAATGGAGTCAGAGTCTTCTCACTCCCTCCACGCCTCCCCCATGGGCAAGTACATCATTGAGGGGGAAACCTGCTCTCTTGGTAACGGGTCAGCCTTAGTGGTGGCACTGTGGGAGAGTAACATCCCTAAGGTGCCCAGCTTGCAGGAAGGTACTTTCACCTTAGGGGAGTGGCAGGTCACTTGCTGCCGTACTGATAAGGAAGGTGTTGCTGCTCAGTATGGTAAGGTGGGGCCACTTAGTGAGGACACTGTCTTTGAGGAGGTGCGCCGCATGTTGAGGGTCCTGGATGGCAGTAACATCGTGGACGCTTCATTGATACTCCCACAACACCTCCTACGCTCCACCACGGGTAAGCGGATCCACTTTAATGTGACGGGAACATTGCCATCAAAAGTGGCCATTGACCAGCTGGTGTATTAGACACAGCCTTACTTGCTACCTATCTTCCGGTGTCCTGTGTGTTAGTGAGTAGGCCACTCCATTAACACCTGCCGCTCATATATGCGCTGCTCTCGCTGCAGCGGTCCCCACCCATATCATGGATCTGATGCTACCTGTAACAGGCCTTACTATTGCTTCCAGTGTGGAGGGCATCATGGCACCAGCATACTGCCCCTTTAATCGTGAGGCCCAATAGCTTTACTGCAGGCTCACTCAGGAAAGGATGCCCCTTATTGAAAGCAGCTACGGCTCCTTTCTCTGCCAAAATCCAGGCCGTCGCTTCAACCACACCCTCCTACCACCCCACCATCTACAGCAACACCATCGAGGGCCGTCCATCCCTGTATCTCTTACTCCGCTGTCACCACAGAGAACAGGTACAGTGTTCTACAGGATCCATCAGCAGAAAATGACATGACCGGACCTGACCTCCAGGACACCCTTCCAACCTCACCACTACCCACTCCTAATCCCGAGGCCCAGTCACCAGCGACGGACTCCAACTCATCTTCACTCCACTCATGGCACATGTGGGGGCTCCTCACCAGAAGGACTCTTCCACTCCACAACAGAGGCGGACATCCACCACCCGCCATCTTCCCATTCTTTGGACAGTGACACACCTGTTCCCAACGCCCATCCAGTTGGTCCCAAGTCCCAACGCCACCCTTAGCCACTGCCAAACACTCCTCACTTCCAACACTCAACACATGCCAGCGCATCTGCAACACCAAGACAAAATGTCATCCATTCGCTTTTTTCCCTCCTCATGGATGCCTATCACCTCTACTAACAAGGTACATCATTCCCACACATCATAGCCAATCTTTGGCCAACACTCTCCTCTATCCTATCAATATTTCTCCAATAATGGCCATGACCTTCCTATGGAATGCCAGATCCCTCCTAAGAAAGAATCAAGAGCTCCAAACACACCTTGGAAGCATTCTACCCTCTATAGTAGGTCTGACTGAAACCTGGCTCACCCCCAACATCTCATTCAACATACCAGGATATGCAATATTAAGGAAAGATCGTCCCCAAGGGCGTGGAGGGGGAGTTCTCCGTGCCGTAAGAGATACTATTCCCTATACGCAACTATATCTACCTACATGGCAAGGCAGACAACTAGAAGTAATTGCAGCAATACTTAATTCAAACAGGACGACTAACAGTAGCAACCTTCTACAACCCACCAGGGACAGCCTCTTACCAGGAATTTACACATTACTTCTCTGCACTACCTCCACCAGTCATTGCAATAGGGGACTTTTAACACATACCACCAATGCTGGGAACCGGGTTTACTCCTCCACCACACAAATACCTCAGGAAGAGCATTATTTCAAGCCCTGCTAGACTCCGCTCACCTAACTCTGCTCTCCCCGCACTTCCACCCACACACTGGTGCGGCATCAGTCTTAGATTTATACCTTGGGGACCCAATGTACAAAAATACAACTTTTTCCACCGGACCGTACATGGGCAGCGATCATCTCCCAGTCATAGTCTCCTTCCTACAATTAAACCCTAGACCAAGCGCAGGATGCATGCCTCGATGAGAGTTGACGACAGACGGCTGGCCAAAATATATGAAATTCAAGACTCCATAGACTACTCTGCTCTTCCGTTACAAGAAGCAGCCCAAGTAATAACCCACACACTAGAAACAGCAGACAGACATGCATTCCACCTCACCACCCACTGCATGCCCCATCGCCCAGGCAAACCCTGGTGGAGTGGCGAATGTGCCGAAGCCGTCAAAGCCCACAAAAGAGTATGGAACAGATGGTGGAAAACACCAATAATCCAGGCAGGAATTTAATACCGTCGCCTCAATGCCATCTGTAATAGGATCATCATACAAGCAAAAAAAAAATCATGGCACGCACACTGCTCCTCCCTTTCCTTCTCATCGTCTACCAAACGAACCTGGGACTTCATACACTCAATGGAAGGGAAAAAGACCAAGCAAAATTTACCATTAAAACTCCACAACAACCCATTACCAGAATATCCTCAAGTCAGAACTACTAGCTACCAACTTTGCCAAAATTGGATGCCATCCCATTCTGCACCCACCCATAAACTTCCATAAAGTTATAAATAATGCGACATCAAATCCAGTCATCCAAGAACTTGCTCAGCCTTTTACTGAAAAAGAAATAGATGAAGCCATAGCCGCCTTAAACCCAAGGAAAACAGCGGGACACGACCTCATACCATATGAATCCCTCACCCATCTCACTCCTCCCTTCAAGGAAGCCTTCCTAAACATCTATAACTCCAGTTGGCTCTCGGGAGACTTCCTATCATGCTGGAAGAAATCAGTAGTACTCCCCATTTTGAAATCAGGGAAGAATCCAACATCACCATCATCTTACATTAGAACGTCTGGCATGGACAAGGCTTTCATGGTGGCTGTTAGAGAAACAATTATTAAAAGAGGCACTCTAGACATCCTGTCCCATAGAATATCACATATGTGACACCTACAGGAAAAAGCAAGTCATCACAACACTCTTTGTTGACTTGGAAGGGGCGTTTGATACAGCTGCTCATGAAAGCATTTTATATAAACAAGCAAAGAAGGGACTAACAGGCACAACTTTCACATGGATAAAAAAAGTTTCCTCACAACCAGAACCTTCCAAGTAACTGTAGGTGCATCTAAGTCCTCCACCTATTCCATAAAAAGAGGTGTCCCACGAGGATCAATATTAAGTCCACTACTATTTAACATATTACTGTTAGACCTACAAATACCCCCACATTCCCATCTTCTCATATATGCGGATGATATAACCATAATTACAAGAGCCCCAACACTCATACAAGCACAGATGCAAGCACAAGAAGCAGCCACAGCACTGCAAGACTGGGTGAACTCGTGGAGCCTCAAGATCAGTCCCTCCAAAAGCACATTTATGTGCTTTACACTCAAATCACTACAAATACCACCAAAAATCAACATAGCAGGAGACCCAGTCCCTTACTCCAGACCTTACAACTTCCTTGGATTAAGATTAGATGGCCCTAGACTCACCTGGTCTAACCATATAAAACACCTCCGGACATCATGCAGCAAACGTCTTGACGTCATGAAGAGACTTGCAGTGGTCAGCTGGGGGACCTGCAGAGAACAAATCCTACACTACTACCTAGCCACCATCAAGGCAAATATAACATATGGTAGCAGTCTGTATGGATCGGCAGCTAACACCACTCTCAACAAGCTGGATACGATTCTCAACACTGCTCTTAGGATCTCAATGGGAGTCATGAGGTCCTCACCTATCGTCTTCCTGAACGCAGAGAGTGGCATCCCACCCTTAGCCACCCATAAAAAAACACGCTTTGCCAACATCATCTCCATATAATAAACCTGCCTCCACCACACCCGCTCACCACTTTATACACCAACTCTGGGGTGAACTCACAGTCACCAGTCTGGCTCCCAGGATCAAGACAGCCTCTGTTAGTCTGAGCCCTAAGGATCTACAACATGCTCAGGACACCACCGCTTCAGCCACAACCCACCAGACCACACTCCCCCATCCCACTATGGAAGGACATCACTAGTATGGTCGCTCTTTATGTACCAGATCTTCCATCCAAGAACACAGCAAGCACCCTAGCTGCAGCACTGTTCCTTCAGCTCGACCACACCAGATATCATAGCCACCACAAGATATACACAGATAGATCCCACTCACCATCCCTATCTTCCACAGCTGCTGCCATATATGATCCTCAGAAGACCATCTGCAAGACCTGGAGGCTGCCCCCCGAAACCGATGTGGTTACTGCTGAACTGTTTGCCATCAGTCAAGCTCTCATATATCTACACATCACCTACACCAGCTGCCAGACGGCCATCTATACAGACTCACGCTCGTTCCTGCATCTTCTCCTCTCCCGCCACCCGTTAACATCAACAAATTTAGTACATAGTATACAACAGGCCCTCATCAACCTCACTACACAAGGATGGGAAGTAACCCTTCAATGGGTGCCTTCACATAGAAACATCAAAGGGAATGAGATAGCTGATGCTGCTGCCAAGATGGCCCTAACTGAGATAAACATCACTCCTCTCCTGCTGCCTCTCTCCACAGCAAAAAGACTCATCTCATGAACGTGCCACTCTACCTGGGACAACACACTCAACAATGCCCTCCGTGTCACCTCTATAGGACAATATCACATGTCTTCCTCTCCACAGCCATGGATAAGGCAAACGTGCCGAGTCTTAGATGCCGCTCTAGCCCGCCTCTGCCTTGTGGACACACGACTCTCGGCTCACTTATACTTCTTACGCCTGTTACCCGATCCTTACTGCCTCTGGTGCAGGAATGTGGAGGAAACAATCGAACACTTCATGCTGCAGTGTCCCCGCTCACATTCCCACCGAATACTTCTAAGAAGCCAACTCCTCGCCCTAAATATCACCACCTTCGACCTGCCCTCCTTGCTGGGGGCGGTGGGCGTGCATCCCTCACGAAAATCTGCTGTCATCCGCCTCATCTGCGCCTTCCCAGGAAGACCGGTCAGCTAGCACGCCTGTGATCACCTTGCAGGACACCACCAGGGCGAATAGGGTCTAATAGACTGTCACAGCCCTAAAACACCACCAACAACAACTGCATGCCTCTCCCCCTTCCATGGCTTCGCTGCACAAGACTCTCTACTTCTCATCCCTATTCTGTTTATCTTCCTAATGCAAGAGTTAACCAGTATCTATACTCTTTCATCCCTTACACTGATAAACTCTGGAACTCTGTTCCTTTGTCTATTTTTCCACCTGCCTATGACTTACTCTTTCAAAAGAGGAGTGTCAAGACACCTCTAATGTTAAATGAATTCCACCCCTTACTTTATTCCTCCTACTGTCCTCTTTGCAGGGTCTTGCATTTAACGTTTTTGTTTTCACTTGGCCGTTGTCCTTTTGATGTAAAAAAACAAAGAAACTGCCAAAATCTTTTATCTCAAATCTCCTCTTCAATGGCAAAGAGCTTGGAAACGGAGAGATTGATCACATGGAGAGAAAGAAGAATGAAGAGTTTGTGAAGAAAGTGTATTAGTGAAACTGAGGGTCATAGGAGGAGATGAAGACCATTTCTAAGATAGAAGGATAGGCTGAAGGAGTACATGCATGAAAGAGTTGCTATAGAGGGGGAGGAATTGAACTAGCAAGGAGGGAATGTACGGATAAAGCAAAGTTGGTTTTGACCTTATGAACCAGTCGTCCCCTTAAGTTAGACATTACCCATGTAGATGGAAATAAAACACAATGAGAACTATGTAAAATCCACTTCAACTTTTTATTTATTATTAATCATATGAATAGATATACTAAGGTAAAAAAAAATTTCTTAATTACACTGCTAAATTGAATGTCTTACGGTATTAAATTTGCTTGTACAGATAATTACCCATCTTATACTTGGGTAACATTTATTCTTTGCCATTCACTTCATGTTAGAAAACGCATGGGATTTTACATGATACTTTAGATATGAAGAGTTGTTTCTTATGAACTAAGGTATATACTTACCAGAAACTACAATTTGTTAAGGTAAATTTGAACACAAACAGTCATATTACTGTTACTTAATGGTATTTACTTGATGGCAGTCTGTTATTATAGGTTAACTGTGTGCAGCCTGAACCTCCAGTCACCCTCTGGTGTTGTAGCATTATCTAGCTTATGAGCGAGTGACCAATATCGATATCTCATCAAGTGACCAGCCATCTTAGGTTGGCGAGCTCGGGTGAAGAGGCCCTTGACACATGCTGCTGGACGGAAAGTTTCTGGAAAGAGTCGATGTAATATGTGAGAATCTTGAAGCCTGTTACAAGAAGGTTTAGGAAAACCTTTCACCTTCTACAAGGCCACAAAACCACTCACCCTAGAAACTCAAATATTACTCACATAAATCATATGGATAACACAGAATTATAGAAATATAGCCTTTTACGTGAAACCAAAAAGAGATTTATCTACAAAGAATAAGACATTCGTTAACATATGCTTCACCATCATTTAATTCATTAGTTAAGACCATCACCATGAAACTTGCAACCTCCCAAATACTGTTGACCCTCGATTTAACGGACCCCAATTTAACAGACATCTGATTTAACGGACTCTGTCTGCTAGCGAACAATCAACCTAGATCCGGACTAAAGTCTGTTAGTGTAAAAGAAAGTCTGGTAGGTAGCGGTCATGTCGGTAAAGATTAGTTTCCTTAACCATTCGATATTTTCTTACCTTTATAATGCACTGAAAATTCAACCTCAGGAACTTGTTCAGATCATGTCAAATAATTATGCTGCTGAATTTCAGAAAATAATACAAATGTTTTTTTAGGTTACGCTAGGTTAAGTTACATTTAGTTAGGTTGTTATTTTGTGTTATGTTGATTTAGAAGCTATCAAATGTTTTCTATGGCTAAAAGTAAGGAGTTGTGAAAGGTGCAGACGCCATTCTGGTGAAGATGTAAAAATTGACCCAAAAAAATTGCTGTTAGCATAACATTCCCAGAGCTGCAGTTAGATAAACCTGACCAAAACTAACCCAATCAAACCTAACGTAACCTAAAATGAAAAAATCTTATTCTTTTCTGTAATGCAGCGACATAGCTGTCTGAGATGATCTGAATAAATTTCTGAGGTTGAATTTGCAGTGCATTATAAAGGTAAGGAGACATATTGAGTGGTTAAGGAAGAGAGCATTTCCCGCCAAATCATGCATCAGTCCCTATCTTCCGCCTCGGCATTCGGTCCTCCCAGGGGTTAGGAAATTAATCTTTACCGATGCATAGAGAGCATTTTCCGCCAAATCCTGCATCAGTCCCTATCTTCCGCCTCAGCGTTCTGTCCTCCCAGGGGTTACTCAGTGTTTTAGTGCTTATTTCGCCTTAATAATGCCTCCCAAAGTTGTGAAACGCAAGCGAGTGAACCCGAATGTTACAGAGAGGCTGGAGCTGATCAGGAAACTCGAGAATGGAAAGACTGGGGCACAAATATGTGATGAGTATGGCGTCAAGAAACAGACAGTGTCCGATATACAGAAAGTCAAAGATAAATTGAGGAACTATGCAGCCAATTTCTGTGTTGATGTTTCGGCAAGTAAGGCTAAGGATGGCCACGAAAACACATGAAGATGAGCAAGGATACATAGCTTGATGCAGCTGTAATGAAATGGTATGTACAGCAAATATCAAGTGGCATGTATATACGAAGGATGGAGATTTTGGCGACAGCTTCTGAGTTTGCTCCCCCCTGTGAGATCTATCTTGATGTGGTGGGGGGCTTGCGTGTCCGTCAGGGTCCGACAAGATGATCCTGACCGTAGGCTGGTGTGGGTCACCGGTGCCGCCTGCCAGGGGGATCGCCCGTCGTGGGCTGTTGTGTTGGCTGGAGGGTGCCTGGGCCAGTAGGCATCAAGGCCGGGGTCTTTGCTCGCTGCTGCGGGGCAAACTTTCGGTGCCACAAGGGCTGCCTTTTAAATCGGGTAGTCCTGTGGGGGACGAGGTACCCCGCCCTCGGTGGCAGCACTCTGCCCCTTTTGCCGATCCGGTAGGCGGTTTACTCATGACCCCCGATGCCATTCTTTCAACCTAATATCAATACATGGATAACAAAACTTCGCTTTGTCCCCCTTGAGTGGTATCCGACCAATCCCTCGAGGCCTCTGCTGCTGGTCGCCCCCCCCTGATGCCTCTGCCTGCCCAATGGACCTGGTCTCGGCTTCTCTGCCTGTTCCTCAGACCCCTACTACTATATCACCTTCTACTCCCCCTACACTCCCTTGTACCCCTGCCACCTCCACAGCTTCTCATGCTACTTCATCCCATGCCCCACCTCCCGCGTCTTCTCTCCCTCCTGCTACCGCCATCCCGCCCCCCCCAGGGTTCAGTCCTCATTGTTCCTCATCCTTCTCTACTACCACCACAGCTTCTATTCGCACTCCTGTAGTCTCCTCATCTCACCTGCCCCCTGTTCCTCCTACCGTCCCTATTTCCAGCGCCACTTCTACTGCCCATCTCTCTTCCCCTGTGTCTACCGCTGTCCCAACTCTCTCTTCCACTCCTACCGCTCCTCCAGCCTCCCTCCCCACTACCTCTACTTCATCTTCTATTACTACCTTAGCTCCTTATGTCCCCTCTTCCTCTAGGAAGACAACGGCACAGCCCCGGACAGGTTCCTCTCGTGGCGTGCCTCTTCCCTCTGCCTATGACCTCCTCTTTGCCCCTGCCCGCTGGAATCGCTTCTTTACTATTCCCCCCTCCGCTCTCTTCTCTGAGAATACCCTCCACTTTCAACGCTGCTTACAGGAACAAGTGAACAAGATCCACTTCCAGACCCGACCTGACCATTCTCGCCTGGTACGTGTGGAGTCTGAGACCCAGTCTCAGGCCATGGCCAACTTGTTGGCCCCATCCGGTGACCCCTTCTGTGCAACCCCTGACGACCATCTCAACACGTGCACTGGCACTGTTTCCATCTCCCCTCATGATTGCCCTATTGACGACAAGGTCTGGTCAGACTGTCATACTGACCTTCTCGATCTACTCGGCGAGTATGACGCTGTCAACGTTCGCTGCTACACCTTGTCTCCCCAAAGTCGCCAGAAAAACTCCACCAATGTTGCTCGGATCTCCTTTAAGCGCCACGAACTTCCTACTCATGTCTATGTTGGGGGCATCATGCTCCCCGTCTGGCCTTACATTCCTCCCCCTCGCCAGTGCCAAAACTGTTGGCGCTTTGGACACCCTGAAAAACACTGCCGCTCTGCTCTCTCTGCTGCCTTTTGTGTGACTTTACCCACACCCGTGATGAATGCCCTGCTACTGCCCGGCGCTGCTGCAATTGTGGTCGCCCTCATAATGCTCTCTACCGCGGCTGCCCAGCTTATAAGTTTGAGGCTGAGGTCGCTGGTATTCACTTCCGTGACAGTCTCACATTTCGTGAGGCCCGTCAGGAAGCCTGTCGCCTAGGCTTCACCCCCTCTCCTCGCCATGTCACTGCTTCTACCTCTGCCCCTCACTCTCCAGCCACGTCCTCTTCTTCCCGCTCTGGTCCTCGACCTCCCTTCCCTACCTCCCCTTCCACCCAACCCTCTCCTCTACCTCCTTCTTCCTTCTCCCCCTCCCCCCCCTCCATCCTCCATCTCCTGCTCTATTTCTTTTGCTGTCTTTGACCCTGATACTCCTACCTTCACCGCCACCCGTACTCCTGCCCCTCCCTCTCCACGCCCCCACTCTACCAAGCAACAACAGCGCTCTGAAGCTTTGGTGTCCTCTCCCCCTCCAACCTCCTCTCCTGTTTCCGTCTTGATCTCTTCGCCCCCTCTCCACCTCCCTAAAAAGACTCGCCCTGCACCTTCCAAGGGTGATACCCTCGCTGCCATCGCCGCGCTCATAAAGAACACGGCTCCTTTGTCCTCCCCTTCCCTCCCGGCCCCTCCTATCCAGGTCGTGACTTCTGTTCACCCCCCTCCAAAGTACCTCCCTTCTACCCCGACTCCTCCTTCTTCCTCTGCTGTCTTCCCTTCCCAACGCCCCCTCCTCCAGCCCTCTTTTCCCCCCCTGCCTCCGGCGCTCTGCCCTCTCCTCCTTCCCCGCTTTACTCTCCCCTCCCCCCGTCGTCTTACCCCACCTTTTCTTCAGTGCAGTCCCTTTCGTCTGCCCCTCCTCCTCCTTCCTCTGCTGCCCGATCTCTCCTCTCTCTTGCCCTACCGCCTGGCTGCTCCTTTAACGATTTCCTCTCTCAACCTTCTCCCTCTTCCCCTACCTCGCCCGCTCCTAACCTTCTTCTTTCTTCCTTGCTTCTTATGGATATGGATCCCAGTCCTTTACCTCCTGCGAACGCTCCTCCCTCACCTACCCCCATTCAGAGTCTTATTTCCTACTGATCATGTCTCTTCGTGCTGTTAACTTCCTTCGTCTGATCTAACCCCTACCCGAGCCTCCCCCCCCACCTAGCCCTGCTACTCAACCCTACTATCCCAATAGTGCCATATGGCCTTTGTTGCCTGGCACATTTTCACCCCCCACATTACAATTACAATTCAGAGTTTGCTGAACACCTAGGTGTTGCTAATTTTAAGGGCAGTGAGGGATGGTTGTGGCGCTTTCGCAAACGCCATGGCCTTTTTAATGTTAAGGTTCACGGTGAGGCAGACAGTGCTGATAGTGCTAGTGTAGAACCCTTTCGTCTCCAGCTTAATAGGCTAATTGAGAGTGAAGACCTAGCCCTGTCACAAATATACAATGCGGACGAGACAGGATTCTACTGGCGCTCTTTACCCAAAAATACGCAATCAAGAAAGAAAGAAGAGACAACTAATGGGAAGAAAATGTCCAAAGAGCGCCTCTCTGTACTTTGTGGCGCAAATGCCACAGGTACCCACAGATTGAAGATTACTATTGTGGGCAAGGCCAAGAAACCTCGCGCCCTCCAGGACCTTAACTTCGAACGTGTACTACCACTCCAAGAATGGTTCACATCAGCTATTTTCCTGCACTGGTTCCACCATGCATTTGTCCCTGCTGTCAAAAAGTTCCAGATATAGGTGCTTAAACTTAAAGCCGAGGATGTGAAGGCAATCCTACTTTTGGATAATTGCCCTGCCAATCCCAGTGCCAATCAGCTGATTAGTGAAGATGGACATATCCGTGTGATGTACCTGTCTCCCAACACTA
This sequence comes from Cancer borealis, assembly GCA_036785275.1. Classification (NCBI taxonomy): domain Eukaryota; kingdom Metazoa; phylum Arthropoda; class Malacostraca; order Decapoda; family Cancridae; genus Cancer; species Cancer borealis. Next base: position 29,673 of record JAXIVD010003492.1, read on the forward strand.
CCTCCCTAGTGCAGCCTATGGATCAGGGCATCATTAGTGCCTTGAAGAGGTGTTACATCAGGCGTTATCTGGACGAGGTGTTGGGAGTGTCGTAGGATGAGTGACATGATGGAGGACAATCGTGGGGCTCGCACTCTAGCGAACATAAATGCCTACAACATAAAGTCAGCTCTTTTCAACTTAGTATCTGCCTGGCATGATATGAAGCTGACAACACTTGTCAACTGCTGGAAGAAGCTGCTGATGGGTGACGAGGAGGCCGACTTCATAGGCTTTGATGGATTTGAGTCCCAAGATTTCAGGAGGTTGCTGCACGAGACAGGGGAGAAGAATGTGACCCTTGATGATGCGAAGGATTGGATGGAAGAAAATGAAACCGATCCTAGCTACGAAGCCTTCACCACAGAACAAATCGCAGCCCAAGTTGTTGACGGGGAAAGGAAGACAGTAGTGATGACGAGGAGATACAGGTGAAGAAAATAAAAGCTCCACCCTGCGAACCTACGTTGATGCCTTGATAGACTATACCGAATACAGTAAGATTGAGGAAGCTAAGGCATACTATGGCAGTCTTCGTATTTTTCGTGAAATAATAATCAGGGAGCAGCACATCGGAGGAAAGCAGCTAAAGTTGAGCAGTTTTTTCGCCCCTCGTCATCCACGCCAGTCAACCAAGCCACAGCCAGGCACTAGTCACGAGCACATAGGAGGAAAGCAGTTAAAACTGAGCAGTTTCTTTGTCTCTCGTCATCCACGCCAGTCAACCAACAAGGCTGACAATCCAGATGACCCAATCCCCATGTCCAAGATGGAAACTTCCACCTTGGACTCTGACTCGAAGTAACCACTTTAAAGTGCAACTGTAAATACTGTACATACAACTTGGTTTAAGGTAAGCCAAAAAATATTTGAGTAAATCAGCATAACTACTGCTCAGACGATTTTGATATAAATATAAAGTCGTATATACTATACATAGTGCACTCAACACATCTGTAAAGGTTTCAGATGGTGCTCACCATTGTTTACCTGGCAAAACATCTTTCAAGTTATGTTAGGTTAATTATGTTATGTTATGGTTAGGTTACATTAGGTTATGTTTAGGTTAGGTTATGTTGTGTTTGGTTCGGTTAGATTCGGTTATATAAGGTTTATATATTTTTTGCCCAAAAATATGCATTTCACCCGATTTTTTTTCCAGATTACCATATTATGGCCTTTAACCAAGCAACGGACTTTTTACAGTAACGGACAGGGTTCCCTCCATTAAATCGAGGATCAACAGTATGTCGACCCTCGATTTAATGGACTAATGCGGAGGGAGCCCTGTCTGTTAGTGTAAGAAGTCCGTTGCTTGGTTAAGGGCTATAATATGGCAATCCAGAAAAATATCTAGGGTAAAAGACATAACTTTTGGGCAATAAAATATATAACCGAACTTAACCGAACCAAATCTAACATAACCTAATCTATCCATAACCTAACGTAAGCTAACCATAACCTAACATAACATAATTAACCTAACATAACTTGAAAGATGTTTTGCCAGGTAAATAATGGTGAGCACCGCCTGAAACCTTCACAAATGTGTTGAGTATGTATAGTATGTACGACTTCATATTTATATCAATATCGTCCGAGCAGTAGTTATGCAGAGTTACCCAATTACTTTTTGGCTTACCTTAACCTTAGTTGTATGTACAATCGCACTCAATGGTTACTCCTAGTCAAAGGGAAGCGTCTGGGTGCAGCCATTAATCTTTATGCTCCGCCCACAATCAGCTGATGTACCTAGGCTCCGCCTCCTTCCTCCTTCTAGGCATCAGTGTTGAAACCACCATGGCGTCTAATAAGTGTGTGTAGCATCTTCTCTCGAGGTTAATACTTATATGTCAGATAGAATTCTGCAATCTTATCAACTTCTGAAAACTATTAAAAACATTTGTTTTAATTTTTGTATACCCACCGCCTCAGTAGGTAAGACCAGTATCTGGTTACAGCCCCGCAATGTTAGGTTAGGTTGGGATGGGGTTAGGGTTAGGATTGGGTTAGGGTTTAGATTAGGGTTAGGTTTCTCAAAATTAAAAAACATCATACTTTGTACAGAAATAAATAGTCTGTGCCTGAAAATTAGTAGTCTAACCTTATCTAATCTAACCTAGCCACGCACACTTATTAGATGCCATGGTGGTTTCAACATCGATGCCTAGGAGGAGGAGGAAGGCGGAGTCTAGGTACATCAGCTGATTGTGGGCGGAACATAATGATTAATGGCTGCACCCAGACTCTTTGACTCGGAGTAACCATTGAGTGCAACTGTAATTACTGTACATACAACTTTGGTTAAGGTAAGCCAAAAAAGTATTTAGGTAAATCTGCATAACTACTGCTCAGACGATATTGATATGAATATGAAGTTGCACATACTATACATAGTGTACTCAACACATCTGTGAAGGTTTCAGGCAGTGCTCTGACAAAAAACTTTCAAGTTATGTTAGGTTAGGTTAAGTTTAGTTAATTTAGGTTTCGTTATATAAGGTTTTTATATTTCATTACCCAAAACTTGGGCGTTTCACCCTAGATTTGAACGAATTATAGGCCTCTTCTATTTGTTCTCAATAATCTACTCCGGATTCTGCTCCGAATCCGAATCTGTTTTGGATTAATTGGGTGTAAATAGAACAGCAGAATCTGTTTTGGATTCGCTGGATCAAAACAATAACACTGAGAGGCCAGTCGCTGCCCAGCCGTCACACTAGTCACTTCTCCAAGGAAGTGTTGAGAGTTACAACTTTCATTTCCTGATGCATTTAGGGTGACAGCGGCATCCCTAATTATCACCAACCTGCTTATTGTACAATAAAATATCTTTATATAACTAAATGTGTTATTGAAAACACCATTAGATTCTTGAAAAGTAGATTCAAGTCTGATGAACCTCAAGGTTAACCTTGACAATGTTACACCTATTATTTCTTTACAAATACTGCTCCACCTCTTTATTATAAATATACTATACATAGTGTACTCAACATATCTGTGAAGGTTTCTGGCGGTGCTCACCATTTTTTACCTCGCAAAACTTCTTTGAAATTATGATAGGTTATGTTAGGTTGGTTAGATTATGTCAAGTTATGGTTATGTTGAAGTTGTTAGGTTACGGTTATGTTATGGTTAGGTTCAGTTAGGTTCGATTATATAAGATTTTTACATTTTATCACCCGGAAATTAGGGTTCGCAAATTAGTTTTTTTGGGGGTTTGGTTATTAAAATTTAAAAATCTTATGTAACTGAACCGCACCAAACCTAACTTAACATAACCATAATATAACTGCAAACTAACCTAACAACCTTAACCTAACCATAACTTAACCAACATAACATAACTTCAAAGACGTTTTGCGAGGTAAATAATGGTAAGCACCCCCTAACACCTTCACAGATGTGTTGAGTACACTATGTATAGTATGTAAGACTTCATGTATATAATAAAGAGATGGAGCAGTAGTTGTAAAGAAATACCCCTTATTTTTATATATGTCTAATCTGTAGCGCCGATAGGCATTCCCTAGTTAGGTTAGATTTGGGTAAAACTTTACTTTTACATCCAGCCAAAAAACCTTACATTCCCACATGTCCTCATGTTTATTGGGAGAAGATGGGGAATGGGGATATCTTATTAACTATTTATTTGGGACGATAATGAGTGTCAGAATCATTTGTGTATATCAATGTAGAGTAGAGCTTCCCCTTAACCAAAATAAACTTTGGGGATATCTTATTTAACTATTCATATGCTACGGTTATACATATTTTTGCAAACATTTATGCAGAATTTTTGTACCATTTAATCTCTTTCACGTACAAGTCAGTTGTTTTCTTGGGAGTATATATATCAAAATTCAAAGAAAATAAATAACCCGGTTAGAGGCTGCTGTTATATCTCCTTCGTTTCTGGTATTCATCACCATTATTATACAATTTTAAGCCTACAGTAGTATTTCTGAAACATTTTTCTACCACTTATTATCTTTCTCGTATATATACACTGTTTTTATTGGAGGTATATATCAATAATAGATTCCGAGAAGAGGCTGCTGTTATATATCTCCTTTGTTTTTTATATTCATCACCACTATTATACAATTCTGTGCCTACAGTAACATTTCTACAATATTTCTCTACCGCTTACTATCTTCCTCGTATATATACACTGTTTTATTGGAGGTATATATCAATATTAACTTCTGAGAAGAGGCTGGCTCAGGCTGGTGCAAAAAACCCGCGAACGAGTGTCGTCTGCTATAACCCACCTCCCAAATCAGATTCGACGGATTCAGGAATCTGTTACAGATCACGGGTTAAGATGGTAAATAGAACACGATTTCGCGGCTAAGCCCCGCCCAGAGCGGCCAAGCCCCACCCAGATTCAGTGATCTGAAACGGATTCACGCAAATAGAAGAGGCCTTATGTTACCGACGTGACTGGCACCTACCGGACTTTCTTTTACACTAACGGATTTTAGTCCAGATCTGGGTTGATTCTCCGCTAGCAGACAGAGTCCATTAAATCGGGGTCTGTTAAATGGAGGGTCGACAGTATATGACATTGAATACAAAGTAGAATCCAAATGTTCCAAGAATGTTTTGTTGCAAATATACCATGGTCCCACATAGAACATGTTCAGATAAAACAATTTTCTTATAGAACGAGCGACCAAAATTATTAAATATAAATTATTGTACAGAACGAACGTGACTGTATAGAACTGGGTGCGGAAATAAGTGAAGCAAATTCGAGTTCTTATACAGAATGAGCGTAATCGTATTGAACGCACCCAGAGATGACGTAGTGCTGACGTCACAGGTGGGGTGGAGAGAGAGAGTGAGAGATAATAAATATGAAGTCGTACGCACTATACATCGTATACTCAACACATAGGTCAAGGATTTAGGCGGTGCTCATTATTATTTACCTCACAAAGAATCTTGGAAGTTATGTTTGGTTAGTTACGTTTTGTTAGATTATGGTTAGGTTAAAGGGAGAGGGAAGCAGAAGACAACACATTGCAGCAGGAGTGCTGCTTTGTTGTGTTTACAGTTTTTTTTATTTACCTACGATTATAGTAGGTCATGGTTTATTTACCTCTTATTATCTTATCTTATCTTATCTTATCGATATAAAGAAGGAAGTTATTGCACGGAAAGAGAAAGGAGAGGGAAACATAGCCATAGGACGTAATTTGGAGCTATCAAAGTCGAGTGTAAGAACAATTTGGTGCAAAAGTGAGTGATCCTTACAAAGCCTCGGACTCCCCCTCCCCC
>JAXIVD010003492.1:40000-45498 GCA_036785275.1 Cancer borealis
ATGAGATTACTTCCCTCCCGTAAACCACAACTAGGTAAATACACACACACATTAGTAGTTGGTGGAGAAAACTTGGTACCACACAGCTGTGCTGTTGTCAAGCTGCCCTGCTGCTCCTGCAAGTTTGTGGTACCTCCAGCGCAACACATGTGCTGACATTTTGGGTTGACGGCTACGAGTAAACACTCCCTTCTTGTTCCCTCCCATTCGTTTGCTATCTACAAGTTAATGGGAAAAGATACACACAGGTAGTATCTCCACTGTATCTCAGCCATGTAGAAAATATTACAAATAAAATTTCTAACTAGGTCTATAGTACACTTATATATATACACACAGTGGATATAAACAAAGACAGGAGAATAAGCCTAGTGTTATAAATAGAGGGTATGAGCTATTAAAAGGAGATCCAGTCTCTCAGTAAAAGGAGTGTAATTTAGAGATGAGCTGAAACCAGGAGTAAAACAGATTTTCAAATTTTCTAAGAAACTGACTTGAAAAAATAAAGGAACTACAGTATACCTTGGTCTCGTATAAAACCTCCAATAGGTCGATAGAGACATCATTCTATGTGAAATCTTTCTACGTGATACATGTAGCCTATGGGGAAAACGACAATTGGTCAGTCGGTCACCAAAATTATCCCTGAAATTAATGTACACTGCATATTATTAACAATTATTAAATATAAATGGTTAAAAAAACATCAAATAAGGTTTTCCTTGCCTTAATCCTACGGGGATGTAAGTACAGAGGGAGGGGGGGGGGGGGAAGTCTGAGGCTTTGTGAGGATCACTCACTTTTGTGCCAAATTGTTCTTAGATTCGACTCTCATAGCTCCAAATAACGTCCTAGGGCTGTGTTTCCCTCTTCTTTCTCTTTCCGTGCAATAACTTCCTTCTTTATATCGAAGGAGATGGTCTTCCGTTTTGTAGATGCACGGCCAGGCATGTCTAGGACCTAGACATGCCTGGCCATGCATCTACGAAACGGAAGACCATCTACACCGCCAATTTCGACCTAGACTCTAGGTCGAAGTTGGTGGTGTAGCAGGTTGAAGTGTCCAGCTGTAGAGTGACCGGGTGGAGGTGCACATGCGCGAGATCACAGCTGGCAGCAACGGGCGCCAGGCACTGCAGGCAGAGGCAACACACCCTGCCACTCTCCAACAGTCCTTGACACACTGCCGGCTAGCAGTATCTCGTCTCCCGCCTCGTGTTCCCTTTTATCAGTAGTCATTGCGTTTATTTATCAATTAAATAAAGATAATAAGAGGTAAAGGAACCATGGCCTACTATAGTAGTAGGTAAGTAAAAATACTGTAAACACAAAGCAGCACTCCTGCTATGACGCATCCTCTCCTCCTTCCCTCTCCCCTTAATCTAACCATAACCTAACATAACATAACTTCCAAAATTCTTTGTGAGGTAAATAATGACAAGCACCGCCTAAAACCTTGACATAGGTGTTGAGTACGCAAAGTATATACGACTTCATAGATTCTCTCTCTCTCTCTCTCTCTCTCTCTCTCTCTCTCTCTCTCTCTCTCTCTCTCTCTCTCTCTCTCTCTCTCTCTCTCTCTCTCTCTCCCCCCCCCCACCCCACCTGTGACGTCAGCACTACGTCATCCCTGGTGCGTTCAATACGATTACGCTTGTTCTGTATAAGAACTCCTCGAATTTGCTTCACTTATTTCCGCACCCCGTTCTATACAGTCATGATCATTCTGTACAAAATTTTTTTGATATTTTTGGTCGCTCGTTCTATAAGAAAATCGTTCTATGTGGAACCAAGGTGTATATACAAGAGAAATATGATTATTTCCAGATGATATATGAATAAATTGTCAAGGAAAATGTTATATTTTATAAAAGTAAAAGCAACAGAAAAATAAAAATGATTTCATGAAGAGTGTGCAGGAGCAATATATAACAATGATGAAGCATAGAGGAGAATGAAGGATATGAGCATCTCCCCTTACGAGCAATTCAGGTTATGAGCACAAAATACTTGGAAAATTCGCCTCGGTATCTGAGCAACACTTTCTATGTTTTTTTATTTATTTATTTCTTATTTACCTTAAAAAGGCACTGGCCAAGGGAAAAGAAAAATACATTTAGAAAAAATTCCGCTGGTCGCCAGATCCTGCACAGAAGACAGGAGAAAAGAAGCCACGTGCATCCCGCCACTACTTCCCGCTCGCATATTTCCGAAATCTAGTCATGATTTTCTCCTGCCCTACCCTCTCCAGTGACGTAGGATGATGCTGCCTTATGATTGGCTGCGCTCGCTCTCCTTGCCTAGCCTCTCTCTCTCTCTCTCTCTCTCTCTCTCTCTCTCTCTCTCTCTCTCTCTCTCTCTCCCCCCGTCTCTCTCCTCTCTCTCCTCTCTCCTCTCTCCTCTCTCTCCTCTCCCTCCTCTCTCCTCTCTCCTCTCTCTCCTCTCTCCTCTCTCCTCTCTCTCTCTCTCTCCCCCCCTTCCCCCCCTCTCTCTCCTCTCTCCTCTCTCTCCTCTCTCCTCTCTCCTCTCTCCTCTCTCTCTCTCTCTCTCTCTCTCTCTCTCTCTCTATTTAATTATAACTGTTGTGAATATTGGTTTGGGAGGTTCGGTTCAAGTGTTTTATTTTTCGGTTTTTTCTTCTTTCTTCTTAGTTTGTTAGGTTAGGTTAGGTTAAAAACACCAGAAAAAAAAAAAAACATCAGAGAGGTCTTGATGCTTTTTTTCTCCTGTCTTAAACCTAACCAAATCAAACACAAACTAAGAAGAAAAAACGAGAAATAAAACAGTTGAACCAAATCTCCCAAGTCAATATTCACAACAGTTACAACAAAATACAGTAAGAACGGTCATCTCGCGCATAATTGGTAATGGACTATCGGCCGCGAGATGAAAAACCGTGAGATGAACGATATTGAAATACATGTAAATAGTATAATTGGTTCTTAGGTATGGTACATCAGCTTCTTATAACTCCCATTAACCCTCCAAGAATACAAAATATTTGGCCGAAAATTCACACATACAAGGATATGCATAAACAAGATTGAACACTTTCTGACTATTAGTAAAGGTTCAAATATTATTCCACTTACGTTATGAGAGTTTGTGACTGGCTTGAGTAGCCTGGCAGTGGTGGGGAGCGATCGTACTGTTAATTCAGGACAGTTAAACTTATGCATAATGTCACGTGTTCTTGCACCATTGTTCATCATCTGAACCATTTCTTTCTTTTCCTGGAGTGTATATTTTCTGAGCTTCACCCCCTTGCGATAATCACGCTTCTCTCGTCCACCACGTTTTTCACCACAGTTTTCACCAAGATTTCGACCACTACCACTCATAAGACTTCTGTTCCTTGTTATTACAGTGTATTGTACTTCCACAAGAACGTTTTCACTAGAACACCAAAAGTAAATATGCTCCACAGCACAACAAAATCGCAATATTGTTGTTGACCCAGCTCCTGCCGTGATACGACCGACCTAAACCAACCATTTAACTGGCGCGCTGATCTATGCGCATGCGCGAGATGTTCGTTTGGCACCGCTAGATGGCAGAAGGCAGAAAATTTGAAATAGACGCAAGATGCTAAATTCGCGAGACTATATTACGCGAGATGACTGTTCTTACGGGGGGGGGGGGGGGGGGGAGGGAGGAGAGAGAGAGAGAGAGAGAGAGAGAGAGAGAGAGAGAGAGAGAGAGAGAGAGAGAGAGAGAGAGAGAGAGAGAGAGAGAGAGTGGGGGGGGGGGCAGGCTAGGCAAGGAGAGCGAGCGCAGCCAATCACGAGACAGCGGCATTCAACTTCACTGAAGAGGGTGGGGCCGGAGAAAATGGAGACTAGATTTCGGAAATATGCTTCCCGCTCTCAAGTGTGTGTGTGTGTGTGCTTTAAGGTGATAGCTAGTGTACTTGGACAAATTATTATTTCCCAGGATTAGTGAAACAGTAAGTAATCATGCACAGGAGCTGCCTTGTGTAGGTCAACTGGCCACTATAGCAAAGATAGAGAAGGCAACTTTCCAGAAATAAAGAAGCAAGAGTTAAAAAAAAAAAAAATGGAATATTTCATAAGAACCATACTACTACCGTTTCTGAACTGACCAGTCTACAACAATCCTGCAAAGGGATGCACACCATTCCCCGCCTAATAATTATAATTTGATTTTTAAAATGTTACGGTTTGATAGGTTTGTGAGGTTAGAATAGTATTAAACCGATGACGTTAAATTAGGTTAGAGAAAGTTAGGTTTTGGTTTAAAAAGAAGCAATTTATGCCTTAGCGGGCATGTGGACGGATCCTTTTAACTAAACTTATCAAAACAAAACATTTTTTAAATTAAATTACTGAGTGGGGGAGGGAGTGGGAGGAAGTAAAACAGAAGATATTTATGGATGGAAGAGTGGATGAGAGAGGAAGACAAAAGTGTATGCATGAAAATATCTAATGGGCAAGGTGTTAAAGATGATTTAATAACTATTTTTCCACATAACATCCCCTCAGTCTGACTCGCTGCAGAAAATTCATTTATAATATTTACAGATGGTGCCTACCACGTGCCTTTTCATCAGTTCTAGCGAAATAATGACTTCAGCAAAACCTTTATAAATGTTGAAATACAAAATTAATCTGTAAAGAAAATTTGGCAGCATACCATTATTGTTTTAAATGATACATTATATAATATTGTAAACAAGGCTAAGTGAAAGATAAAAACACCCTACAAAAGCTCACCTGTGATTGGCTAATAATGTGACAAAGAGTGCCTTTATTGGCTCCCATCCGACACAGAGTCACGTGATTGGTTAGTTCTACAAGGGGGTTACTAGGTGCTTCCTGAATACGGATTTCAAAATACTGGTAGGCATGGTAAATAAAACTGGTAAATGGCCACTAGAATGTAAGTCTGATGAATCTCGCACAAAGAAGAACCACTTGATTATATGCCAGTGTCATTGACCAACATAGTCTGTAATATATGTGAAAAGATTATCAAGAAACACTGGACTGATTACTTAAAAAGAGGAGGAATAACAAGAGATAGACTATTTAGATTCAGATTAGGAAGGTCATGTGTCACCAATTTATTAAGTTTTTATAATCAAGAGTGATAGATATACAACGAAGTGGATGGAAGGATTGCATATATTTAGACATAAAAAAAAAGGCATTTGATAAGGTTACGCACAAAAGATAGCTATGGAAGTAAGAATACCTTGGAGGGCTGAAGTTTGGGAAAATTTAAGAACTAGATTGAAGACTACTTTAAAATAAAGAAAAATGTTAATAGTGGTAAAGGATGATATATCAGAGAGGAAAGAAGTGAAAAATGGAGTACCACAGAGATCAGTTTTGGCACCCATAATATTTCTAGTATATGTAAATGACATTACAGAAGGAATAAGCAGTTACATAAGTCTGTTTGCAGATGATGTGAAATTACTAAGGAAGATAGAAAACCACAAGGATTGCAAGGAGCTGCATAATTATATAATAAAG
>JAXIVD010003493.1:0-45498 GCA_036785275.1 Cancer borealis
GTGACTTGTAGGTGTAGCTGCGCGGGTAGGTCTGAGGAGGCCGGCCAAGCTCGGGGATGAGGTATCTTCGCCGACACCCCTCAAAAGCTGATGTCAGCCGCTTTTCTTTAGGCGACAGCATAGCGCCTCACATCACAAAAACATCTTCTAGACGCTGCGGTCAGCAGCATCTCTCTGACCGGATGACGGCCAGACACCAGGAGACTGCTTCCGAACGTTCGTCGTCACAAGACATTCGAGAACCTACTACATATATACCTCAACAATTATAATAACATTAATTGCATAATACATGAGATATATAGGAATAAAAATATAAGTAATACTACCTGCCTAACATGGGTACATCGCTCGGTCACCTACTCGACGCGACCTCGCGACGTTCCTATATATCTAGAGTCATGTACCTAACCTTGTGGAGGTGTCAATTCGTGGTCGCTAGCAGCTTTATTTGAAACTCTACCTTTTAACATATTATAGAGTACCAAAGCACGTTTCACTAGACAAAATAGAGGAATCATTATAACAATCACCAGCACTATCGGTAAGATGGTCGTAGGGAAGTGTACATAAGGGCTCATGTAGATCGGTAGGGAAGCATGGACTGCCGATTCAAATTCTGGAGAAGTTATTTAATTTAAATTCAGAAATGGTATTAGTCACATACTTAATAGAAGAAATATTTACACTTTTAGCAAAATCTAAAGTGTAAATACGCATAAAAAGTTTAGAAACAAAACCTTTATGAAGAGTCTCAGGGTGAGTCGACACTGTTGCTGAATTCAAGGTACATAATTTAAGAATAGCAAAGTGACCAGTCTGTCGACCGTGTAACCTTCCTGAAGGGCAAATCACTGTCACCATCGTAGGACGGATGAAGAAAAAGTAATGATGGCTCATGAAACTTTTATGGTAAAAAGGTTTTGGCTGTAATTGAGTGTACGGGCATAGGTTTAAGCTCTGTGAAGCATCGTCTTGAATCAAAGCAACTTCACACGCACCTTCTTCTTTAACAGGTAAAAATGCAAAGAGAGACGCAGGGCAAAAATAAAATCCTATATGCTCAGATTTACACTGGTGAAGTATTTGGTATTCACCGGTACTGTAGAGTGTAAGCCCCTCGTTGACCAGCACAATAGAGTCAGGTAAATCAACGGCGAGAATAGAGGTGTTGATTTGAAATGGGAATGACTCTATTCGGTGAATATCATAAATAACCTTTGAATGAAAGGGAACATGAACTACAATAGCGTCTGACGTTAACATTGCACTGAGAAGTGGGTAATAATGTAAAATTTCCGCTCCAGCAAAAATAGGGGTTAGATCATATTGTTCCTCTGTTATCGTTAAGGTGTGTAACAAATCCTTAACTGGGAATAAGGATGAGGACACTCTACCTCGGGAAGCGTCAACCACATTCCTCAGTACGAGCTCATTTGCATGCATGATCGTATTGACTGAATTTTCTAGGGCATTTAGAACCATGAGAACCTCATCAATAGCATAGGAAACATCTATGTTAAGGAATGCTTTGTTAAGAGAAGCACCTAAGATGTTAGTGTAATTTACCAGTTTAATCATGCCTTCCTTGAGTCGTGCAATGTTTCTGCAGTTAAGATCTACAGCCTTACGGCTAGATATAGCCATTGCAGCTAAAGTATTGTAACGTTCTTGCAAATCCTTTACATCGCTATCCATTGCCGTACCAAACACCATCTGAGACAACATGCCAAGGCCATCAATTAGACCTCTTTTTGGACGAGTATTTGAAGGGAATCCATCATAATTTTCCAAGGCGTCCTTGACTGTATCTCTTAAAAACTCCACACGTTCCTTCAACAACATCTTCATTAGGGAAGAATATTTTGTATCATGAATCGTGTGTTTGTTTAATTCAAATAGAGTATCACTTAGTTGCTCAGTAAGGTTTAGCAGACGCTAAACTTAAGCTCAGTATATGGATAACGAACCCACAAATAATCCTGGATTAAAGAAACTCGGCCTATGTTGGCAGTGAGAGCTCCTGGCTTCAGATGAGCAGGATCTCGAGCTTGAGTAGAAGTCAGAGCGAGCAGGAGAATGATGATAGCATACATCTCTGAAACAAGCAGAAATAAGAAAGTATGGAAATAAACTACTTCATTAGATAGCATTCAGCAAGAAATTTTTTGCGAGAACGTAGATTGTAACCATGAGATTTAGTGGGTTGAGATGTGGTATTAGTATTAAGATGCACAGCGTTAGTAAGATTAGCTGTTTCTACCAAGCTTATGTTAGTTTTGGCCTTCGTCCGTTTTAGACGATCGCTATGTATAATTTCCAGCGTTTGCAGCCACGGATCTAACACCTCAAATTTATTTCCACTAATATGCTTAGTAATCAGGCGCGGTCCGACAAATTTAGGTGAAAGTTTAGAAGACCTTTCAGGTACTTGAACCATTACTGTATCGCCTGCTTGCAATTTAACAGGAGAAGCTCTTTTATGTTGCTTCTCTGCCATGGCTGTTTTTGATTCTTTTAAATTCCTCTGTACTTCCTGGTGAATATCTGAGAAAACTTTAAGCTGACATTTTCCATAATCATCCACATTATAAACAGGAGGCTGAGGCGAACTTATGAGATCAGTCGGGAGTCTCATTTCTACTCCGTAGAGTATATAGTGAGGCGAGTGACCCGTTGACTCACAGTTACTTGAATTTATACTGGCTGCTACATGTGAAAGCCAATCTTCCCAAGTTTCTAACAAACCACCCACCACCGGCCGCAATACTTCTAAAAGTTTCTTGTTAGCGCGCTCTACAAGACCATTGCTGGCTGGATGATAGGCTGTAATGAAAGTTTGTTTTATGGTATATTGACTACATATTTCGCTCAGCAATGCATTTCTAAACTCCTTACCATTGTCAGAAAGAATAGTCCTTGGAGTAGAATGAACAAGAAACACTTTACTAATGAGTGCATGAGCAACAGCGCCTGCTGTTTTGTCCTTCAAGGGAGCCAAAACGATGTATCGTGAGAAATGGTCGACACATACGAGAAGATACTTGGATCCTTGACGACTAAATGGAAGTTGCAGTAAATCTATGCCAACGACATCCCAAGGTTGATTGGGTGGCGGATATTCAAAAATCGGTGCTTGTTTAGGCACCGTTCCCTTATTCCGTGCACACTCAATACACTGATCCACATGTGCGTCCACATCCATTTTCATGGTTGGCCAGTAGTATTGATAGCGTGCAGCGCGTAAGGTACGATCTTTCCCCTTATGTCCAGCAACTGCTGTGTTATGAAGTTGATATAGTACTGTCGGTACATACACCTCGGGTATTACTAACTGTGTTACCGGTTTTTTTCTTGTTCGACCAATGACGGCAAAGAACACCATCCGTATTGAGTAAAAACTGAGAAGAAGGTATATGTAGCTCAGGCAATTTAACATCATCACCGGATTTAAGATGATACACAACCTTGCTCCATACATTATGTTGACGTTGAGCTTCAGCGAGAGCCTGCATAGTAAAATTATCAAGCGGTTTGGTGGCTTGATCGACAGCACCAATAGGTATATTTCTTGACAACGCATCAGCCACTTTATTGGCTCGACCTGGCAAGTATTTGAATTCAGGATGGAATTCCTGTATTGTTAAGTACCACCGCGCGAGTCTACCGGTAAGGTTGCGACCCTTAAAAAGTTCGGTGACCGCCGCGTGATCAGTATAACACGTGATATGGTAACCTAGGATTATATCACGGAATGTTTTGAGTGCCCATACTACCGCGAGTGTCTCTTGGTGAGTCACTGAGTAGTTAGACTCCGCAGAATTTAGGGTTCTGCTCGCGTAAGCAATAGCACTATTCTTCCCTCGTTCGTCGGTTTGCATTAAAACAGCACCAAGACCTAACGCACTTGCATCCGTGAATAATATAAACGGTTTAGCATAGTCAGGGAACGCGAGAATAGGTGCGTGGGTCAGAGCAAACTTAAGGTTACAGAAACTTTCTTCTTGACCAGCACCCCAATGAAACGGCACGTCCTTTTTCAAAAGTTTATTTAAGGGCGATGCTATACTGGAAAAACCTTTGACGAATGACCTATAATATCCGCATAATCCTAAGAAGGATCTTACATTGTCTACATTTCGCGGTAGAGGAAAGTTTTGTATGGCCTTTACCTTGTCATCCATAGTGTGTATTCCATCTTCATTAACTAAATGGCCAAGAAAGGTGATGGACTTTTGTAAAAACTCACACTTGGATAATTTCGCTTTGAGACCAGCTTCACGAAATTTTAATAATACTGACTCTAAGTTAGCAAAATGAGATTTAGCATCTCTACTGAAGACAATAATGTCATCAAGGTAGGCGTACATATTTTTACCAATCATAGAAGCAAACAGAGTTGATATGAACCTCTGAAACGTGATCGGCGCCGTTTTTAAGCCAAACGGCATTACGGAGAATTCAAAATGACCGCTAGGTGTACTAAAGGCGGTGACCTTCCGCGACTCAGGTGACATAGGTATTTGCCAGTAACCACTTAACAGGTCAAGGCTGCTAAAAAATTTATTTCCCTTTCCTATGGACATAAGTAAGTCCTTAAGTACGGGTAGAGGATAACGATCGTCCTCTGTGACCTTGTTTACCTGTCGGAAATCAATAACTGGTCTAAATTTACTGTCCTTTTTAGGGACAAGGAATAGTGGACTGTTCCACGGTGACCTTGATGGTGTAATAACTCCTTGTTCCAGCATCTCCGTTACTTGTTTGTCAACCACTTCCCGTTGACTATGTGGCAGTCGATAAGCGGGTATATAAATGGGTTGAGTATGGGGTTTTAATTTAATAATGTGTTCCGCCCTATCGGTTGACCCTAGAGGTTCACCGGGTAATGCAATGACGTCACGATAGTGTTGCAATAAATCTATCAATGAACTCCTTAACTCAGGATAATCATTAACCCTTACCAATGAATGAAACGTTGTTGAATGTTTTGTCTCCTCAATTTGACACGAGTTAACTGAGGCAACACTACTACGTAGACTTAACTCAAGGGGATTTGGATCCACCTGTCTGTCATAAACTAACGCTTTGGTTAAGAGTACTCCTTGTTTTAAAGTTATAGGACCATCAGTAGAATTAACCACAAAAGCAGAGGTGGTGCTTCCCTCTCGTACTGTATTTAAAGTTGGTACCACAGCTAGTTTGTTTACTAAGCTGGGGCCTTCTAGGCATATATCATTTCCAACCTTGGCATTAAGAACTGATACTGGTATGTGGGCTGCCGCACGACTAGATATTTTATGAGTCCCTACTACAGTGGCATTAATTTCCTTCCACTCCTCAAAACAATTCGTTTGATGGTTTTCATTGCAAGTTGAAGTAGCCTGGTACGATCCAGATTCTATCCCTTTTTTCTGGGCGTTATGAATCACACTGATTTCCTGTGTGTCGGTAAAACTTTTTGGGTCCGTACGGTTTGAAGAAATTAAACGTCTGGGTATTTCCATCGACTTCAAGGTTTTACCCCGAAACTTTACACAATTAAGCACATATTGTATTTCCAACTGAATGTCCTTCATAGTCCTCAGTCCTAGTAATCCATCTGAAGGAAGACTGAAATTAGAAATTACATAGAAGTCAGTTCGGATGGGTGTAGTGTTATTACCTAACTTGATTGGAAGACGCACGATACCTAAAATATCTATAGGTGCGCTCGATACTCCCTGCAAATTGGTAATCGGTGGTGTGAGGGGCCATCGGCTACCACGCGACGCGCGCTTTAACTCCGAGTATGATGCAGCGGAGAGCACATTAACTGAAGCGCCGGTGTCCACAGCAAAAGATGCCCTTACAGAACCTATTTTGACAGGAAGAACCATAGCATCAGCGAGGTTGCAGGCCGCTATTATTGATGAGCGAAGAGCATTAATATCAACCCCGTCGTCGGTTCCTTTCTGTCCACGATTTCTCGTTACTACTAACCCGGGTGCTTTGCGAAGGCTCGCTGAAATTCCCCCGACTGAGAATCTCCTGACGTTCCTTCATTTCCCTTTGGCTGATTATATCGAGCACTCAATTTCGCGATTTCAACACATTCTTCTGTGTTGTGAGTAGTACTGTTATGTAATCGACAGTACCTCGCGCTAGCACCAGGATTACCATGTAAATAGAGGTGCTTCCCTGGTTTTCCCTGCTCTGTTTTGATAATTAGAGACAGCGGGGTGAGTGTACCTGCCTTGGGAATTGTATTGAAACGCTTGTTCCCTTGCATGCGCCTTTTTAAGTTTCCTCTTTTCTCGGGACTTAATGTAACACCTATTTGCGGTATGTCCTTCTTTTTGACAATAGTGGCAAGTTAACAAAACCCTTGTGGCTGCGATGGGTAGTGACTCATCGCCGTCCAAATTAACACGGGTGGTTGTCGCCACGGTGGAGGCAGTCCATTTAGCGTTGTCGCTGGTTTCTTCAATCTTATTCTTTAATTTCCTGCTTAAATCATGCAGGTTTTCTTGAGGAGTAAAATCCAATGACAACACCTTCCGTCTCTCATTATCCTGTAGGGTGAGTATATAGAAAAAAAATTGGTGAAATTTATCAATTCTGTCACCCGGCAAATTACCGTTTACTAACCATCCGCCATCTTCCAAAAGTCTACGTAGGTCCTCAGCGGTCTGAGTTGCGATCACCTGCCCCGTGAGCCAGGTTCTAGCAAACACTGCAGATGCTAATTTCTCGCAGGTGGTATTAGCGGTGGTGACGGTGTTTCTCCCGTCATAATCCCCAAAAGTTTTCAAGAAGTTCGTACGAAACCTATCGTAGTCTTCTTTCTTTGTTGGCTGCACAAAAGTGCTGGATTCCATCAAATACTCGGCAGGTGACCCTTCCTCTAATCTCGAACGTATGAAGGAAATTTTATCTGAGGATAATGTTATGCAAGAATTCCTCATTACGTCTTCACATTGTTTAATAAAGGATCGAGCGGAGTAACTCGAGTCGCGCTTATCGGAAAACTCACGGACTTTGTGGGTGGTTTGGAGAACCTTGATAGGTTGTTGTGCCTGCATGGTAGCGGCTTGTACCTGTGCAGATGGTGGTTGAGACGCAGACGATGGACCGGCAACAGGCGGTGGTGAGGGAGTGCGAGGGGGTGTGTTCCCTCCAGTACCACTACTAGGGTTAGTTGTCATGCTGGTGGGTGTTGGGTTAGTACAGGCAAATAAATTAGTATCTACGGGAACGCGTGGATATGGTGTTCCACTTCTAAGTGTGCGTATATTATCACTAAGTTCAGTCCCAGCAGACGCACCTGCTTCCTCAAAACTATCACCTTCAGCAGTGCAAATTTGATCAAATTCTTTCACTAACTTCGTTAAATTGTCTTTCGACATCGATTTACTAATAAGTAATTAATTAAAAGTTATTAAAATAAATTAAATTCACTACTTACTTAATTAGAAGTGATATAGTAACGGTAGTGTAACGTTGTTTAAATAATTTCTCAAAGTTCACAATGCTTCACGTTACCTTATTTACCTTAATGTTACCTTATTTATAATTATAATAATAAGAGAATGAACAACACTTAAATTTGATTATTAGTAATAAAATGAGACCGTTAATTAATCAAGAAGAAATGAGAGGATGGTGAAAAGTATACACATAAATATACACCAATAATCCACTAGACTCAATATACTGCCATTTTTTCAGCAAAATATATATGAGCAACAATAATAATAAATCACTGTTTTAACCACTTAAGTGTATGCAAGTGTTATTGTTTTAATAATGTGTAATGGTAGTATTTTAGCTAAATGCATGTGTATCTCACCTAAATAATTAATATGCGACGGTAAATTGATTGAAGTCGCCGCGTCCTTTCAGGCCAGGAAACTTGTCTTCCTCGCCCTCTCGTGTCCCTCGGTTGGTCAGCTGTTGTAGTGGGGTGGGGGTAAGGCCACACCCTTCGTTGAGTCAGCCGGGGTGAAAGGTTACCTCGTCTTCTTCTTCTTCTTGTGTCCCGCGGGAAGTAAAGCGGGGAAGTGGGGTGTGAGTCTGTTGTTGTCACCCAGTAGAAATCTTCCTCGTCCTCTTCTTCAGCCACCAACAGATTCACCGTTGTCTTGACATGGGGGAAACGCTAGCTTCCTCACAGGGAGTTATGAGGTGCTAGTAGTTGTGAGAATACTTGAGGGTAGTGGCGAGCGGTGTCAAAGTTCAGCGGGATGTCTGACGAAGCGCTGATCTGGTCATAAACATCTTGTCGACGCTTCTTTCCACTACCATCTCACTCCTTCGTTTCTCTGTAGAGATCGTTCAATCCGTTTCCCAAAAATGTTCGTGTTATGAGTGCAATTGGTATTTCGTATCTCAAACGCTGTTCACCATAATGTTACCTGGTGTGGTAACGAGTGTTATGTGAGATAGTGTGGCCCGAGCAGTTTAGCCAAATACGTGTACTTTATACAGTTTTATTTACAGTATAAGATGATCAGTACACTGGTACATAGAATAAGTCTCACTGCTTGTATTTGTATTCTACGCAAGCAGGGTTATGCACATAGATTAAAGTATATCACAAGAGTCACTGTGGCACTATATCTCCACACTTGGGTATAAGGTGAGGGTGGTGCAATATATCACTTTCAGCGACAGTTTGTAGGGCACTCGTAATAACACAGAAATGTCAGTAATAACGTTCAAGTCCGGACCTCGGATGTACGGTGAGAGTAGAGCACTCCGAGATCCGTGACTTGTAGGTGTAGCTGCGCGGGTAGGTCTGAGGAGGCCGGCCAAGCTCGGGGATGAGGTATCTTCGCCGACACCCCTCAAAAGCTGATGTCAGCCGCTTTTCTTTAGGCGACAGCATAGCGCCTCACATCACAAAAACACCTTCTAGACGCTGCGGTCAGCAGCATCTCTCTGACCGGATGACGGCCAGACACCAGGAGACTGCTTCCGAACGTTCGCCGTCACAAGACATTCGAGAACCTACTACATATATACCTCAACAATTATAATAACATTAATTGCATAATACATGAGATATATAGGAATAAAAATATAAGTAATACTACCTGCCTAACATGGGTACATGTGTGTGTTTGTGTGTGTGTGTGTGTGTGTGTGTGTGTGTGTGTGTGTGTGTGTGTGTGTGTGTGTGTGTGTGTGTGTGTGTGTGTGTGTGTGTTTAATAATAATAAAAATAATAATAATAAACGGTTTAATTTTACTTTATAGTTGCAGCCGGTTAGGCTGAAAATCTACAGATAAATTTACGCAAAGACAAATTTTAAACAAGTATCCCATGAATTTTCCCCCTCATTTTCTATGCTACTCGGGGTGACAGGCCACCCTTTTGGCTGCCGTAAGGCGCTGACAACCGCTGTTTTAACAGTGGCCCGAACAGTGATAAGGGACACTGTCGTATATTTTTATTTATGGGAGATTTGTTTTCTCCCCCCTGAAAGCGGGTCACAAACCCCGTCTGAGATCAGGTACCTCATTACTGTTTGGTGAACAGGGACCACACACTTATGAGAGACTTGGTCCATATGGATCGAGCCCGCGACCTCTCGCTTGTGAGGCGAGCGTCCTAACCACTAGACCACCGAGTGTGTGTGTGTGTGTGTGTGTGTGTGTGTGTGTGTGTGTGTGTGTGTGTGTGTGTGTGTGTGTGTGTGTGTGTGTGTGTGTGTGTGTGTGTCTAAATGAAGTAAAGACCCCATTAGAGGTACATTTTCCTGGTTATGTGACATATAAGAGTGCTGTTAGAGGATCAAATCAGCGCGGTGGAAGAGTATTACTCATAAAGAATGTGTTATCTAGTTAGATTGCAAGTGTTAACGTAAGAATAGAAGACCAGATTTGGATGAAATTTCGATTTACACCGACTGTGTCAGTTGGTTTTTGTTATATACCTCCAACAGACTCACATTATTATTCGCATATTTCTTTCTCGTCAATACAAGAGCAGCTGATGACCGATACAAACAGTAACGCGTTTTGTGTGGTTGGAGATCTGAACGCTAGATTCGGAACTCTTGCTCGGGAGTTTCCCGAACGAGTTAAGTTGCCTGAGAGTAGTAATTACTCATACCCATATTTACCTGATGTCCGAGTACCAAATGACAATGCCTTGATTCTCTCAAATATATGTATGGAAACAGGAATGGTGCTTGTGAATAATTTGAAGACACCCACAAACCATTTTCGTAGTGATAAAACATATAGAAAAGGTAGTGAATGGGTGTCTGAAATAGATACATGCACCGTAAGCTCGAACTTAGTGAGTGATGTGAGCGGGTTTGCTGTGATTAAGAACGATAGTTTGCCCTCGGACCACGCACCGATAACAATAACCTTGTCTCTGTCAGGTGTGGATTTAGACGGTCTGCTTACCCGCTCACAACATCTTGGAAACCATGCTGTGATATATGACAAGAAGTTATGTAACAAGCCTATTAACATGTGTAACATAGATGAGAGACTTTTTGTAAGCAATCTGCCACAGGATATGACTACCGAATATGAAAATGTTGATGATTTTGCTAATAATGTAACTAACGCATTATATGATTGTGCAGCTACTAGTAGGTGTACCCAGGATGTACAGAACGTTGACAACAATTTAGGCAGGTGGGAGAGGTTAATGGAGGATAAAGATGAGGCGCGAATATGGAGAGCTATAAATTGGAGAGGAGAGCTTGAAGTAAATCATAATGAAGAGCAATGCCCGACTGACCAGGAATTTAAGGAGTTTTTTGAGAATACGCTTAATTTACAAACCAATTTGGAGCTCTCTGATGATTTGCGTACTGATGTGAATGTACCTATTTTAGATGAACCTATAACGTCAATTCAGGTAGAACAGCAAGCTAAATTGATGAAGTCTGAAAAAGCATGTGGACTTGATGGGGTATCTCCGGGTATATTTAAGATTTTGCCTGTGTCGTGGATTCGAATAATTACCTCACTATTTAATAACATTTTCTCCTCAGGAGTGTATCCGCAATCTTGGGCAAGAGCAAAATTGTTTACAATATTTTAAAAAGGGGATAGATCGAGTGCCCGAAATTATCGAGGAATTAATATTATAAACTCCCTAGCGAAATTGTATGACATGGTACTGTGCTCAAGATTGAAGCTGTGGTTTAGGCCGTACCGTGAGCAGGCAGGTGCGCAAGAGAAAAGGGGGTGTCTCGAACATAAAGTGTCATTACGGTTGTTGTATGATATGGCTCGGAGAAAGAAACTAACCTTATATGTGACGTTTGTGGATTTTTCACAAGCGTATGACATGGTCCCCAGGAGAACATTGTTTAAAATATTACGAAGAATGGGATGTGGGTCAGTGATGCTCTGTGCTCTGTTTGCCATGTATCATTTAACAGAAAGTATGATCGGGACTGCAGTGATAACCATTACGCTGGGTGTACGGCAGGAGTCACCTACATCATGTTTATTGTTTAACATATTTGTAAATGACCTCATAAAGATGATCAAAGAAAGATGTGAAGTGGACGGATTTTTAGCATGGATACATATCTTGGTTTTAATGACTCCGTATTCCTATCTGTTTTTATTGTGGTATTGACATAGCTATTTAATGTGTTTCTAACGTACAGTGCCACACCTCCCCCTCTCTTCCCTACTCTATCCCTGTGGAAAAAAGTGTACCCATCTATTCCTACTTCAGGTAAGAAATGTTTGCCTGCAATGTCTAACCAAGTTTCTGTAATACCTATAATATCTAACTCTTCAACACATGCGATACCTTTAAGTGTGTCTATCTTATTTATTACACTTCTACTGTTTGTATAAAAGACACTTAGTTCATGCACCTCCCTCTCTTTACCCCGTCCTTTGTCACTATTACCCTTACCTCTATTAATATTTAGTTTCCCTGACTGGACTGCCTAACTGCCCTCTCAAGACACTCACTAAGTTCCTGCACCCCCTTCCTACTGAAATGTACACCATCCCTGGCATACAGCTCCTGTCTCCCATAGAACCAGCTCCACTCATCCATAAAAATCTACCCCATCCTCCCCACACATCCTCATCAACCTCTCGTTGAGGCCAAGGGCATGTGAGAGCCATCAGCCTCTAACCCCCTGTCTAGGGAGCATCCCTGAGACTATATACCTCCTACCACTCTCCCTTATCTCCCTCAGAAGCTCCCTATACCTAAGCACTAGCTCCTCTGACCTTACCGTGCCTATATCGTTCACGCCCACGTGAACCACCACTAACGCCTCTTTCTCCGTCCCCTCCACAACCTTCTTGTATCTCTCTACCACGTCCTGTACTCCGGCCCCAGGAAGACAGCACGTCATCCTCCTCTCCCTGTCGGCTTCACAGAAGGTCTCATCTAAATACCTAATCCTGGAGTCACCCAGAACTAACACTTCCTGCGACACTTCTAACCCTTCCCTGTCCTTCCTCACCTTCCCATCCTCCTTCCTCTCCTTCCCATCTAACTTCCTCTTCACCATCTTCGCCTTGGGTGTCCTGTCTCCTTCACCTGCTCCTACTTCTATCACACCTCTTCCTCTTCCTGTGTAGCTAACAAGCCAAACTTGTTGCTACACTCTACCTGACCCAGGGGAGGAAGTTCCACCTCACACAAGGGAGGGTTCACGCTCCCCTTCCTTCCTCTACCCACAATCCTCCAACTATTCCCCCCTTGTCTCTGAACTGAGTCACCTGACGCTTGTTTCTGACCTGAGTCTCGTGACCTGACGCTAGATTCCTGCCTTACCTCTAATAACTGTTATCTCGTCTGTGCCAACAATACTTTCACCTCCTTAACCTCTTCCTCTAAGGCTACATTTCTAGCTAACACTTCACACAATTTGCATCCACTTACCTTACATTGTCTCTCCATTCCACAAGAACTACACCTCACTACTCCACCCTCCATACCTGTAACCTCCTCGCCTATACTGAGTACTACGCATTCAGCCATCTAAATATTTTTTCACAAAAATGCACACAAAACACAATAAAATACTTATGGTAAAAATATAGCCTGGTATCCCTTGTGTTGACACACAAAAACACAATAAAATATCTGTAATGGATAATACAACCTGGTATCCTTTGTAGCACGAGCGAGTAGCAGCACGTCCTCCTCTGAGCAGGTCAGGCTCACAAAAATTGATTATTTTAAACATTTTCTATTATACTAGCAGAGTACCTGGCGTTTTCTGGAAAGACACAAAGAGTGTCCCACTGAGTACCCGATCCAAGTTTCAGCTCAATCCGACCACATTTAGATAGGCGCGTAGCCAGTGAACATGACAGAAACCCGGCGTTGCCCAGAGAAAATCTGCTATAGATATACATCTGTCATGTTCTGGAGCTAAGGAGAAAGACATGGTCGTCCATCCTTTAGAATGACGCACCTCTGCTGAGAGTCCCTGAAGTTCACTGACACGAAGAGCTGAAGCAAGTGCCAGAAGAAACACTGTCTTAAGGGAGACATCCCTTGTTGAGGCTGCCCGCAATGGCTCATACTGAGCTCGCAACAGGGAGCGAAGCACTAAAGACAAGTCCCAGCCTGGTAACCGAGGGGAACGAGGAGAAATCGAGACAGCAAAGAAGCGGAAAAGAGCAGTCAAATCCTTATCTGTGGTAAGATCTATGCCTGACTGACGCAGAACAGGGGCCAATGCCGAAGGATAACCCCTAATTGCGGACACCGACAGGTGCTTTGTATTTCACAGAAAAAGGAAGAAATCTGCCAACTTCATAATAGAGGCAGAGCATGGATCCAAACCTCTCGACTTACACCAATCATAGTAGACTCTCCACTTTGCCTGGTAAACTGAGAAAGAGGACTGTCTAACTGGTTGGAACAAGAATCTAGCTGCCCTGCACGAAAACCCTCGCGCTCTGAAGAGACGCTGGAGAGTCTCCACGCGTGAAGCCGGAGCATCCCTAGGGACTTGAGGAAGAGATGACGATAGGGCTGGCGAAAAAGGGACCGCCACTACAGCAGTGCTCATGGACTGTCTACCAAGAGATCCAGCAGTAGGGGAAATCAATCCACCTGCAGCCACAGGGGAGCCACCAACGTCATCGATACACACTGCGAATCCCGAACTCTCACCAGAACGCGACGGATGAGAGCGAAGGGGGGAAAGGAAAAAGGAGAAAGGAAAGGAGAACGCATCTCGTTTCCATGCTGCCTGATCCAGAAGAGGTGATACATACAGAGGGAGACGACGAGTCAGAGCTGTGGCGAAAAGATCCACTAGAGGAGAACCCCATACCTGGAAGAGAGCCCTGCGCACCTCTGGGTGTAGGGTCCACTCCGAGCCCACGTATTCCCGACTGAGAACATCCGCGAATGAAAAGATTAGTATGGTGAATCAGTGGGTTGGCCAACTAGGGAGTGCAGCAAAAATGAAAGCGAATAAATATGATGTGTTTGGAGAGATATGGAAGAGTGTAGCTGTTCTGAGTGTTATGTATGGTATGAAAGTGATTGCATGGAGTGAAAAGGAGATAGACAAGTTGGAGGTAAGGCAGAATAGAATGGCACTGAATGCACCAAGATATGCAGCTGTAGAAGCTCTGAGAGGTGACATGGGATGGAGTACGTTTAGGGAGAGACATATAAAGGCAACTTAGAGATATAAAGTTAGACTGGAACGAATGGAGAATATAAGAATTGCACAAAAGGTGTATTTGTGGAATGTAAGGAGCAGTAAGTGGGAGAAGAAATGTATGAATATGGTAGACAGGAGTGGCATGCTGATTAGATAGGTGCATAAATTTTGTGAAGGGAGAGAATGGGTGTATGAATGGAAGGTGATGAACAGAAGTAGAGAAGGTTTAGAGTAGGATGAGAGAAAGTGGAAAAGTGAGATAGACAAAACAGTGAAAGGTGTGGGACTGAGTAAGTGGAAGACTGAAATGGAACGAAAAAAGACTTTAGAATGATAAGCAGAGAGAAAGAGGCCTCAATACTATATGTAAGATGGCATGATGGAAGCCTGGGTGGTGATCTTCTCTTCTGAGCTAGCTAAGGTCACAGTGTATGGATGTGAATGTAAGGAACTACAGATGGTCAGAGTCCCGCAGCAAAGTGTGTCAGATGTGTGACATGGGAGAGGATGAGACGGTAGAGCATGTAGTACTGGAACGTGAGAAGTATGACCGGGACAGAATGGAAATGATGCGTGTGATTCTAACATAAATGGGACGTGAAATGAATGAAATGATTGAAAGAACTGGAAGGAAATTGATGGTGTTGTTGGTGGGACTGTCTGGGGAGACGACTCAGACGACTACAAGGATGATTGACGCGGTGAAGGAGTTTCTGGGGAAAATATGGTATGCGAGATCGAGAAACTAGGGCGTGTAATTAGAGTATGCATCTTTTCTTTTCTTTTTTTCTTATTCCCTCACAGGAGCTGCCGATACAAAGATCTGACTTGAAGGAAACTTCGTCACCTTGATCTTGATCTTGATGTCACAGGAGGTCTGAGTTGCCCCAAACCAGACCTTTGAATTAGCCTGTTCGCAGCTAGGGTCGTAGACACCTATCAGCGCTAGAATTTTTAATTTTCTCCGCTTCTCCGGGGCAAAGGGGTGACTTAGTTAATTTAGAAGCCGATCTGCAGAAAAAATACGACATGAATTGCTGCACATGTGTATTTAAAATTAAAAACATAACCTTAATGTTATTATTCTTACTTACTGGTGCATGATAAGGCTTTGTTAATTGTATTATAAGATAAAGCTACAATTAGGTAATTATTATTTTTTCAGTAAGTATGAGCAGTAAAAATAAAAGGATGTTGATTTCGGCTTATACATTTTATCTGAGTGTGTTATAAAATACTGGAAATCACTGTCACGTCTTATATACGAAGGTGATCAGTGAAGAAAACAAAAACAGCACCGCTGCCAGACGTACGACGTAGTATACTAAGCGCCGTTAAAAAGACTGGTATTTATCACTATGGAGACATTTTACTTCTAATAAACCCTTGCCACAGCATTTGCAGCTGACAATGCCATTAGGAGTTGCTCTGAGTAGCCTGCTAGTGTTTGTTGTGGTTTGCTGCCAGTAGCCGAGGATGTAGTTGTCGTACTGGAAAAAATAAAGTCTGCGACACAAAATTTTATTTTCTATACATTACATGGATTTGCCTATTGTTTGGTACATTCAAATGAAAGTATGTATCGGTATATGCCCATTGAGATTAGTAGAAAATGACAAATTGCTTGCCTTGATACAAATATAAGCTGTCTTAAGAATATCATATGAAATTATGAATAGAGGCTTAAACGATGTCATATGCCGTCGGACATCATGAGCTTAATAGACTTAAATTTCATACGCATTAATGTGCAATAATACACCTGTGTAAGCTTGTAAAACTTGCCCCAAAAAGTATTTATTTTCCGGCAAAAATTACAAAATCTGGCGCTGTCTGGTATCAAAATGCTCACTGCGAACAGGCTAATTAGCAGCACCTGTCAGAGCTGGGCGCGTCACTCGTTTGGGAGCATTGCGTCAACATTAATCCGTCATTGCCGGGGGGGCGTTGCGTCGGCGTCAATCCGTCGTTTTTTTTCTTCCAAAAAGTTGCGTCTTTTTTTTTCTCGCGTCATTGCAACATTGCGTCGCTGGCGGATACGGTAATCTTAACTAATGAATCTAATTTACGTGAAACATCATATATATATATATATATATATATATATATATATATATATATATATATATATATATATATATATATATATATATATGATAGAAAATACTATAAAATAGATATTTCATAATTCAATTGATTTTTTATTTATAGTTATTTTAATAATTTATTAATTTGTTTTTGATATTATTTGGATTATTCAATTAAAAGTAAAACTCAGCCTGATCTATTTTTATTTTATTATACTTATTAGTTACTTAGTTTAGTTAGTTGATTAATTTCATTTTTGTTACTGTATCATAACCATAGTATCACACTAGTTATTAGAATAAATTAACAAGACTTGGGATCACTACAACGTTTTTGCTAAGTTTGCCCAGTGTGTGGTACTGGCCTCAGTTACTGAAATATATTTGTCTCCCTTATAAACTGTACTTAGAAGACTGCGTTTTCTATATGGGCTAATTACACAGAAAACTTGGCTTTAAGGGGTAAATGACGCAAAATTTTATTTGCGACAATGTATTTGCGCCAGCGTCATCGCGACGCTTTTTTAACTTTAGCGTCATTGCGTTAAGCGTCGATGAAATGGTCGTTCCGTCGTCGACGCAATGGCGCAATGGCGCAACTGGTGACGCAAGTGCCCAGCTCTGGCACCTGTGAAAAGAAAACACACACACACACACACACACACACACACACACACACAGACACACACACACACACACAACAGCAGAAAAAAGAAATACTCAGCAGAGTTACTTCTTAAATCTAACATTCCATACTTTTTCAAGGAATTCTTTCACAGCCTCTATCATTCGTTCATTTGCCACACCATTCAGTCCCAACAGCAGCACCATCCACTCACACCCAATCCTTCCAACCACCACATTGATTCCATGCCCTAATTCGTTCAGAAACACTCTCATCATATCTGCACGTGCTCTCTCATACCTCTTCTAACATCAGATGCACCACAGTCTCATCCACATCCCTGTCACACATTTCACACTCTTTTCTCCTATCCTCTGACCATCTATAGGTCCTATCATTTACTTCCACACACTGCGCTCTCACTCTGAACAGAAGGTCACCCCCCAGGCTACCATCATACCAAACTTCATGCTTTAGGACCTCTTTCTCCCTATATCACCTTAGAGTTCCCTTTCTATCCATCCTATTTTTCCACTCGCTAAGTCTATTCGCTTTCACTGCTATATCTATCTCCCTTTTCCATTTTCTCTCATCCCACTCTGCCCCCTCTCTGTTTCTGTCTGTCATTCTCCATTCAACAACATTCTGTCTATCTTCAAAAGGTCTGTGCACCCTCCTAACTAACATACTACTCTTGTCTATCATTTTCCCACATTTGTTTCCCCATTTGCTATCTTCTAGAGCAGAGGTCGGCAACCTGTGGCTCGCGAGCCAGATATGGCTCTTTTGATAATTGCATCTAGATCGCAGATAAAATCTTAGCTAAAATTTAAGAAATTCAGATAATTATTATACGCTAAAATTTTTGGTTTTACTTTAAAAATTTGACGCGTTTAGTTGTATTCAGTGTTAAAAATATATTATATGGGTCTCACGGAAATACATTTGAAAATATTTGACTTTCAGGGCTCTCTCAGCCAAAAAGGTTCCCGACCCCTCTTCTAGAGTCCACAAGTATACCTTTCTTGCTAGTCTTGTTTCATTCATTCTCTCTAATCTCACTTTATATCTCAATGTTGCTTTCATCTGCCTTTCCCTAAAAGTGCTCCATCCCATATCCCCGCTCAATGCTTCTACTGCTGCATACCTAGGTGCATTCAGAGCCATTCTAGCTACCTTGTTTTGTCCCATCTCTAACTTTTCTATCTCACTCTTATTCCAATCCATTACATCCATACCATACATGATACTTGGGACAGCCACACTCTTCCACACTTCCCTCAGTACCTTATACTTGCATGCTCTCATTCTTGCTGCACTCCCTAGGCGACCTACCCATTGATTCGTCATACTTATCTTTTCATTCTTTGCTTTTTCACATCCATCTGCACTCATCCACACTCCTAAGTACTTGTATTCTTTAGTCTGTTGTAACACCTTTTCATCTAACGTCCAGGTGGTATTACACCCATTCTCTGACCTATTGACTACCATTATCTTACTCTTCTCACTACTGAAACTCACTCCAAAGTCTCTTCCATATCCTCCTATCACATCTAAAACACTTTGTAGTTCTTCTGCCGACTCACTCATAACAACCACATCATCCGCATACAGTAACATGCATATCTTGTCCTCTCCAACTTTCACTCCCACATTCATTCTTCTTATCTTGGCAGCTAGCTCTTCAGTATATAAACTAAATAGGATTGATGAGAGGATACATCCTTGTCTAACACCTCTTTCGCTCTTCACCCAGTCTGTCTCAAAGTTACCTAATCTATATTTAGCTCTCGTACCAACATACATACTATCTTCTCACTTAACCCAATCTTCTCTAAAACATTACATAACCTACTTCTGTTGACTCTATCATATGCTTTCTCTATATCTAGGAAGCACACATACAGTTTTCTACCCTCTTTCTTTTTCCTTTCAATCAGTTCATTCACAACAAACATATTATCTTCCGCTCTTCTGTCTACACGGAACCCATTTTGTTCTTCACCTAACACCCTAACCCTCTCAACCCACTTACACAACCTTTCATTCAGCACAGCACTAAACACTTTTCTTACTGTATTCCCCAGCGATATTAGCCTGTAGTTCTTAATCTCACTCTTACTCTTATGACCTCCTTTATGAATAAGTGTCACACTGCATTCATTCCAATCACTCGGCACTCGCTCCTCTTCCCACATTCTGTTAAACAAGTCAGTCATCCAGTCAATCACCACTTCCCCTCCATTTTTATACAGCTCATAAGGGATATCATCTAATCCTGCAGCCTTTCCATTCTTCTGTTTCTTTACACACTTCTCAACCTCTTCCCTACTAATCTTTTCATTCAGCTCATTCGCATCTTTCCTTTCCAGAGACACACACCCTTCTCTCACATCAAGGGCTTCTCCTACCCCTCCTATTTCTTCCCAAAACCTTTTAACTGCCTCCTTCATTTTTTCTTTTTCTGTGATAACTTCACCATTCACTTTCAGACTTTCCACACTCTCACTTCTAGATATTTTACTCACCTCTCAGAAATCTATACCATTCACGTCCACCCTCCACGGCCTCCAGGTTCAGGTTCTGGTAGCTGTCGGAAGTCTTGCCTGTTGAATCGGCACTTCCTGATGTATTTTCTTGCGGTCTGGGCTTATGTGTTCACTATTATATGTATTTTCATTGGTTTTGTAAATTGTTTTTCTTTCTTTGTCTTATTGTCCAAAATTTGTACAAAATGTCTTTTGTTGTTTCAATGTCACTGTTATCAAATAATGTATGTCCTATTATAATGTCTGTGTTTTCCTGGTATGGTTGCTGCAGGGCTGGATATCCTGATCTCACTTCGTTGTAACCTATACAGAACAGAATAAAGTGTTTTAGATCTTCAACTGGAGCACCACACATGATACACTCTGTTGTCCCATTTACAAATCTTTTTCGGTCTCCCAAGTCTATATTATTGGTTCTGCATCTGAAGAGTATAGCGGCAGCTTCCCTGTTCTCGTAGATATTGTCCTGTCCTATGTTTTTTCTCCACTCCTTGTATAGCTTTAGACTTACTTTCTCTTCCATCTCTTGTTTCCACATCCTTGTGTCCCATTCCCTCACTTTCCTATTGATGTCCATAGGGTTGTCAGCCTCTCCTCTCAATCCCACTATGTTTCTGCTTTCCATCAGACCCATTATCCATTTTTATTTTTTGAGGCTCTCATTTCCTCCACCACCCTACTTAGCAACTCTTTTCCTTGTCCTTGTCCTTTCATAGCATATTGTAGGTATTTTAGCTGGCCTTCCATTATTCTTGCCTTCATGCTGGATATTCCCACTTCGCCCCTCAGTGCTTCCTGCTGTGCATAGCTTGGTGCCCTCAGTATTTTTCTTGTTACACTATTCACAATTCTTTGGAGTTTCTCTAGTTCTTGTTTTGTAAATTCCATGATGTTGGTTCCATACAATATGGCTGGGAGGGCAATACTCTTCCAATAGGTCTTTCCTACTAACATTCTAGCACAGCTCCTTGCCACTACTGAGTAAGTCATGTTGGCCAGTCTTACTGCTTTATCCATCATTAGCTTTTTATGTTCTTTGAAGAGGTTTTTGCTGTCATTGATGGTTATTCCCAGGTATTTGAGTGTTGTTTGTTCTTATTCCAGCTATTTCTTGGGATTTGTCTCTCATATTAAATATTACTATGGTACTCTTCTGTCTGTTAATTTCTAATCCACACTCTCTTCCTACCAGCACCACCTGTTCCACCACTCTCTCGGCATCTTCTATGCTCCAGTGTCAAGTCCAGTCTTTTCTCTCTCAGGGTCTGGACTCTGGATCACACTCTATGACATCAAGATCAAGATCAGGATAAAGTCCAATAGTAAACAAAGGGAAAGACAGATGAAAGCAACTCTTAGATAGATACAAAGTTAGACTTGAACGAATGGAAGATACAAGACTGACACGGAAGGTGTATTTGTGGAATGAAAGGAACAGTAGATGGATGAAGAGATGCATGAGGATGGTAAACAGGAGTAACATGCAAATTATATGGACATATGGACCGAGTGAGGGAAGACAGGACGAGTATGAGTGGAGAATGTCGCATGAAAGCAGGGAGGGGAATGAGTTGGATGTGAGGAAGTGGGAAAAAGTGATAGACCAAGAGGTGAAACGTGTAGGACTGAGTAAATGGAGGGAAAGAACACTTTGGAATGGTACAAGGAGAAAGAGACACCAGCGTATGAAAGGTGGTATGATGGAAGCCTGGGTAGCGATCTTCTCTTCCGAGCCAGAGCACAGTGTATGGATGTGAACGTAAGAAACTATAGATGGTCTGAGTCAGGCAGCAAGGTGTGCCAGATGTGTGACATGGGGGAGGACGAGACGGTGGAGCATGTGTTGCTGGAGTGTGACAAGTATGACAGAGAGAATGGACATGATGAGGGTAGTTCTGAGTGAGATGGGATGTGAAATGAATGTATTGGTTGAAAGGACTGGCAGGGAATGGCTGGTATTGCTGCTGGGTCTGTGTGGGGAGTGACACTGGGGACACCACGGCACGAATGATTGATGCCGTGAAAATGTTTCTGGAGAAAATGTGGAATGTGAGGATTGGTCAGTAGTCTTATATGTATGCTGATATATGAGGTTATGTGTGTTTTTCTTTTTTTTTTCTTTTTGCCTTCCCTTTTTTCTCTTTACAGCAGCGGCCGTTTCAAAGGCCTGGCCTGTAAACACAGGCCACCTGTAACATCAAGATCAAGATCAAGATCAACATACACATAGAAGGCAAAGAGAACGCAGAGAACACCCATACCTAAATGATATCACCTTACTATGAATAGCAGATGACAAGAAAACTATGACCAATTGCTTATAAGGTACATAACATTATAAGCTTATACAGTAAGTGAAAAATTGTGTCAGTCTGTTTGAAATCCGTTCACTAATTATGTTTCGTTTTTACGTAAGAGACTTCTGCGCCCGCAAGTTTGACACTACAGTGGGGGATGATGAGGTGCGGCTTGAGGATTGGTGCCATGGCCAGCCGATGGATGGCACCTATCAGACCATCACCGGCATCACCACTACTAAGGCAGGCAATGAGCTGTGATGTGTCGATGTTTGGAGTAAATCTGTAGAACATCTCGGAAACATTATGTAAAATATTTTGGTAAATCCGTATAACTAGTGCTCGGACGATATTGATATGAATATGAAGAGGTACATACTATACATAGTGTATTCAACACAACTGTGAAGGTTGCAGGCGATGCTCACCATTGTAAGCAAATATAGGCCATATATGGCAATCCTGAAAAAAAAATCTAGGGTGAAATGCTGATCTTTTGGGGGTATTACTATACTTTATGCCATTAAACAGTCGAAGGTTATGGCTACCCTCAGCTTGTTGCTCTTACTATTTACAACATTTTCACTGATTACACTACCTGTCGGAAATTAATAACACTGCAATACGTCCGTGAATGTGGTACAGTTTTGGACTGTGGGTGGACTATATCGCTAAGTCAAAACAAACAAACAAACACTATCAATTGTTTTTAGCACGGGCTTTGGTTTCAAGCATGGGATTGGGTGCTGTTGCTACAGAGGATTATTATATTGTCTATATTTCCTCTGTCCAATGACGTGCCACCACCAATTGCCAGCACCAGCTGCGCCAATCACAGCTTGCTATATGTAATAGTAGGCGTGGCACAACAGGTCAGGTGACATTTTTCTGCTCAGTTGTATCATGGCTACCGTTGAAGTTACTTGTCAAGGTTGTGAATTGGATTATTGGCAAATAATCGCAAAATTTCATTCAAAAAACGATTTGGTGTACGACTTTCTGAGGGAGCACAGCGTCCTACCAACAGCTGTTCAGTGTCCCCACTGTATGGCTCCTTGGAGGAATAGTAGAGGATGACCCCACAGCCAGGAACTTCATGCTCTCGTTTAAGGTATTGTGAGTTATGAAATTATACTTGGTAAATTTGCAATTCAACCAATAAATAGGTTAGGTTAGGTTACAAGTGTCAGCGGGGGGTGTCCATGGGGGGGGCGCAGCCCCACCCCCCCCGGTTAGGCTAGGTTAGGGTAAATTAGGTTAGGTTAGGTTACAACAGTGTCAGCGGGGGGGTCCAGGGGGAGCACAGCCCCCCCGGTTAGGATTGGTTAGGGTAATTTAGGTTAAATCTGGGGAAATTTCCCAAAATGTAGGGAAATTCCCCTAGATTTTTCAAAGGCCATATATCACTCCCATATGCCTCCCCCCCAAAACCCCCGATTCCCCAGGCTCCCCCAAGCTTGCTGGGGGTGGGTGGGAGGGGTGAGTTGAGATGTGGAATATTGGCATAAAGTATAAATTTACCCTTTTGGGTAATAAAATATAAAAAGCTTATGTAATCGAACCTATCCGTACTTAACCAAACCTAACATAACCCAATCTAACCTAAAATAGCTTCAAAGACTCTTTGCCAGGTAAATAATGAGCACCGCTTAAGACCTTCACATATGTGTTGGGTACACTATGTAGGATTTCATATTAATATCAATATCGTCCGAGCAATTTATCAAAAACTTACGGTAAATTTATAGTTTAAGCCAATTTTCCCTATCTCTACCCACACCCTCCCAACAAGCTTGGGGGACTGTAGGGAATCGAGGATTTTGGGGGAGGCATATGTGAGTGATATATAGCCTTAGAAAAATCTAGGGAAATTTCCCCAGATTTAACCTAATTTACCCAAACCTATCCTAACCGGGGGTGTTGCGCCTCCCCTGGACACCCCTGCTGACACTGTTGTAATCTAACCTAACCAAACCTATCCTAACCTGGATCCCCCCCCCCCCGCTGACACTGTTCTAACCTAACCTAACCTATCCTATCCTAACCTGGACCCCCCCGCTGACACTGTTCTAACCTAACCTAACCTATCCTATCCTAACCTGGACCCCCCTGCTGACACTGTTGTAACCTAACCTAACCTAACCTATCCTATCCTATCCTATCCTATCCTATCCTATTCTATTCTAACCTAACCTGGACTACCCCCCGCTGACACTGTTGTAACCTAACCT
This sequence comes from Cancer borealis, assembly GCA_036785275.1. NCBI lineage: Eukaryota > Metazoa > Arthropoda > Malacostraca > Decapoda > Cancridae > Cancer > Cancer borealis. The sequence continues at coordinate 24,411 of JAXIVD010003493.1, forward strand.
AACCTAACCTATCCTATCCTATCCTAACCTGGACCCCACCGCTGACACTGTTGTAACCTAACATAATCTAACCTAATTATTGGTTGAATTGCAAATTTACTAAGTACAGGTTGAATCTCCCAAATCCGGAATTCCGTCATCCGGCAACTCCTGTAGTCCGACATAATTTAAATGTGCCGGAATGTTAAATTTGCCCATGATTTTAATTTACCAGACGGCCGCTAGGACGCGGCGGCGCTGTGCTCTGTCATTCATGAGCGCGGTCATTCTGTGTTAGTGCAGTGACGAAATTCATTGTTTTAACTGCGAAGCACCCTTCAGGTGTTAACATTTACTATATTTCTGTAATATTTGCCCTTAAATATGGCTCCCAAGCGACCAGGAAGTGATAGTGTTGCTGGTGAAGCTAAGAAAAAGCGCAAACATATGACAATATCAGTACAACAGAAGGTGGACCTGTTGAGGAAGCTGGATAAAGGTATCTCAGTATGGACCCTATGCCAACAGTACAACATTGGGTCATCAACTGTTTATGATATTAAGAAGCAGAAAAATCAACTTTAAGTTTTACAGTGAGTCTGACAGTAAGAAGAGCATGGAGGTTCATAAAACACTTAAAGAGGGAAAAAGCAGTGATTTAGACAGTGCTCTCATACAGTGGTTTAAGCTTAGGCGAAGTGTTTTAAAGATCACCTGTAGTCCGGAATTTTCCGTGGTCCGCCAAGCCTCAGGTCCGGAAGTTGCCGGATTTGGGAGGTTCAACCTGTACACTCATCCCTCGGTTTAACGGACTAAAAGGGAGGATCATCGGTCCGATAATGCCGATTGTCCGTTAGTACCGATAATCGAAATCTACGGTATGAATACCCAGAGTAATAAATACAGAGTACTATACTTTTAATCAAGCACACTATCCAATCTAACAGTGTAAAATACCTGTACACTGTAAATATACACTATAATATAGTAAATCAACAATTTTAATTGAAAATCAGACTTACCATGGATGGTGAAGAGGTAGTTTTGATATGCCGTGATCGTATAGTGGCGCCTCAGAAATTTATTCTTTATTCTGAATCACTAGAGCTTTGCAGCTCCAATGATGTACTCCTGATTGTAGGCTGTATTGGTGGTACAGATGTATCAGTAGTACGTGAAGAATGTGAGGTAGAGGTTGATGGTTTTATTGGTGAGGGTGGTGCATCAGCTGATCGCCAATAGTGATGGGAATTCCGGCTCTTTTCAGAGAGCCGATTCTTTCGTTCTCGTTCACTCAATACTGGTAATAAGTGAACTGACAAGGTATGCATGTGATATTTCAATGCATTGGGGCGAGCTGATTTGCCAACAACCACCAACTTATGACGATGCATATCGTCAACGCTAACACAACAAAGTGCCGAAATCCTTTCCTTACTCATTTTCTTCCCTCTTATCACTTGTTCATCCTTACTTGCCTGAGTATTATTAGGCAGAGAGCGCCAAAATAAGCCAGTTTCATTGGCGTTGTATACTTGGGACATAAGACCTTCTTTCTTAGTTAGCTCATTAAGCTGAACCCGCTAAACCTCAGCGCCTGCTGTATCTGCACCACCAGCCTCACCCTTCGGTTGCGTATCACGCAGTCCGTGCCGGTTACGGAAACGCCACAACCAACCATCACTAGCACTGCACTCAATACCTAGGTAAGTGCTTACTGAGTTGTTCACACGCATTTCGTATGGTTTCAGAAGTTATTTCAGTACCAAAACTTATACACGGCTTCATCTAACTCCTTCTGATTACCAATCTTCATATGCTTGCGCGCCACTAAAGAACCAGATTTGTTTGAATATCCATCAACAGAATACTTCACAGCATATTCGGTAAGTTTAGATTTTTGAATGTTTGTTTTGTTACACCATATTCCTCACACACCCACTTCACAGACTTTGCAACATTTTTATCAGTTCAAACTTCTGTGCTACAGTTAAATTCACCCTTTTCCTCATGGTTGTAGAAAATTATGATAATTTGAGCACAACAAGGTCAAAACCATGGAACAATGAGCTACACATGTTGTTGCACTGCTAGTTGTAAACAAACTGACCGCCTCCCGATTTGCGGTCAGCAGAGGTCGTGTCCGGTGTTGCCACATCTCTAACCGTACCGTGGGACTTTCAAATTGTCCGTTGCTTCCGAAATCCGTTAAAGCGAGGTCCGTTAAACCGAGGTATGAGTGTATAATTTCATAACTCACAATATATTAACGAGAGCATAAAGTTCCTGGCTGTGGGTCATCCTCTACTCCTCTACTATTCCTCCAAGGAGCCACACAGTAGGGACACTGAAGAGCTGCTGGTAGGACGCCGTATTCCCTCAGAAACTCGTAACACAATCGTTTTTTGAATGAAATTTTGCGATAACTTCCCAATAATCTAATTCGCAACCTTGATAAGTTAATAGTAGCCATGACAGAACTGAGCACAGAAATGTTTCTCATGATCTGTCTTTCCACCTGTGCCCCGCCTATTATTACATATAGATAGCAACTTTTCATTGGCGTAGCTGGTGCTGTTATAAGGTGGTGGCACGTCATTGGACAGAGGAAATATAGACACAATAAGAATCCTCTCCAGCAGGTACCCACAAACCCCAGCTATAAACAATTGATAACCAGTGTTTGTTTATTTCCATGTGTCATGGAGCTCCCTGGACTTAGAAAAAACTCGACAGACGCAGCACATTCCCGGACGTATTGCAGCGTTATTATTAATTTCCGACAGATGGTGTGATCATTGAAAATGTTGTAAAAAGTAAGAACAAGCTGAGGGTGGCCATAACCATCTACTGTTTAATGGCATAAACTATAATAAAACCAAACTGACATAACCGAACCAGATTCCCCCAATGACACAACCCTAGTCTAAACTAAGCTGACCGACCCGAGCTCCCCTGGATCCCTCTACTGACACAAACCTAATCTAAACTCATAATAATCTCCTAAATGAGGGGGAAGGAAGCTTAAACAATTGTGCTGCTTGCTCATAAATAAACAGTAGATTCTAATTCTGTCAGGTGTGTGGACTTAGAAATGGAACAGTACACATTAAGTAAGGTAGTGACTGCTCACTAAAACTTTCACACATGTTCAGTACAGTAAGTATCCTGTGCACTACAACAAAAATTATTACAGTTTGTTTGGAGGCGAGATCATACAGAAGAACCAAAGATTCATATTGTACTGAACATCTGTTAAAGTTTTGGTGTGTGGCCGACTTCATGAAGTCTGCCTAAATTCTAGATAAATAACTACCTCGCTCTGAGACAAAGTACTGACTTCGGGTTTCACTTTTTGAAATTAATAAAACCGAATATATTCTAACTTGGCATAACTTTTCGTAACATAGGCTATGATAGGTTAAACCAAGTTACAAAATATTTGGCTTGATTGATTTTCAAATAGAGCAGCCTGGAGCCTGAACTTTGTCTCAGAGCAGTGGTCCTATTATCTAGAATTAACATTGCGAAGGCTCCGTCTGTGTATTCCTGTGGCGGTAGACACTTTCCACAGGTTCTCACCAGCGTTGATCCGGACAAGGGCACTTTGCAGATCCTCAGGGGTGTATGGCCTTTGACATGGTCGACCTCCAACAGGCTTATAGTTGTGCACCATATTGATCTGTTGAGTGAAAGAATAGAATCTTTGAAATATCTAAAAATGTGGAAAATGTGGGCCCACTTGCCCCGGAGGGTCTGTGGGCTTCCATATATAAAATAGAACTTTAATAACTTGACACAATCAACCTAATCACAAATGTAGTTCATGGCGAAAATTTCAGTAATTTTCACATAATCTTGCTATCCCTACCAATGCATTACGTATCCTTACTTTGAAAAATTCAACATTTACGAAATCATATAAAAAAAGCATAAACACTCATCTAGTTGACATAGAGTCCTGAAATTTGGGTGTAATATCTCTTCTGACTCACTTAAACTGTGTTATTAGTACAACCTGACATAAGAAAACCAAATGTGTTTAAATAGTTATTTTAACATTTAGGTCCACTTTCCCCACTGATGGCCTACTTTCCCCACCTAACGGTACATAGTTAAGGTGTGTGATGAACCTCAACATTTGATATTAGTCTAATTTTATAGCTAACCATAATAGCCTACAGCATTATAAATGTTTTTTTATTTTGCTTAACTTACAAGACTGGTTGTGGTGCCCTCTGTTTCTTTTTTCTTTTCTTTTTTAACAAAAGCGGTAATTTTCCAGTTTTGAGAGTATAATTTTTTTACATTTTTTTTTACATTAAAAGGGTACTGGCTAAGGGAAAACAAAAATAAGTAAAAAAAAAATCCCGCTTGTCGCCAGGTCCTATTAAGAGGACAGTAGGAGAAATATAGACATGGGGGGAAGTCCAATTTAGTGTGAGAGGTGTCTTGACACTCCTCTTTTGAAAGAGTAAGTCATAGGCATGAGCACATATCAAAAGGTAAGTTGCATGTTCTTTTGAGATAAATCTAGAAAATCGGTTCACTATTATTTCAAATCTTGCAGTCCGCTACCCATCACACCTATGCCATTTTTAGTTTGAAGGTTATAATTTGAGGTAAGACTTAATTCAGAAGTGCTTTTTATCATTGGTTTAGTTTAGAGAAAAAAAATTTATTTGAGAGGGATCCAAGATGAACCCTTACTGACCCAAAGATACTGTCAATCTTTTTAAGTTGATTAAATTATTATTATTAGTTTGGTATGTAATAAGTTTAGTTTTTGTATTGCCAATCAGTCATGTAATGCTCAGCCGTTGTATTTGCTTGTTATTCAATGGAAGTTAGTTAGGTCATCTTTAGGTTTAATTTGGAAATATGTATCCTTAACGGTTTTGGCTTAAGGAGATTATGCATGGCAGTTAGAAGACTGTTTACCAGTTAAGAAACTGTATGTGGCATGAGATTTTAGTAGCAGTGGTGGAGGGAAAAGGTAGATATTAAAAAAAAAGAAAAAAAGTATTATATATGAAATATATGGATTTGCCAAAATCGTTCAAAACATCAAAATCCGTAAGGAAAGTATGGTGTTTTGGTGCGACTTGATGATGATATTGTAAAATTTTACCTAACTTTTGACTTTAGATCAGTGTGTGAAGAATGATTGTCTAGGGAATTATAGCAAGAGCAATGGATGGACTTTCCTGGACAAAGAACACACACAACAAAATAATATGGTTAGTCTCTAAAATCTTCCTTTAATTATATAATTGCTGGGACATGTTACATTATGAGTTTTTCATAATTACAGTTCCACTTAGCTGGTGATGGTGGTGGTGGATTCACAATGTTTGGATAGATGTGACTGGCCGTCGGCAACAATTGTTATTAGTTATTATGGATCCCTTTGCCATTACACATAGCAGGCATTTCAAATCCCTGAGCCAGGAAAGTCTTACCAAACTTCTTGATATTTAAGAGTTCATTGTTCCTGAATGTTTTAAGCATTACATAACCTTTCTGAGATATTGCACTTGTATATTATCAGTATATTATTTTCATCCTTCAGATGTGGATGGCAAAGCCTCCACACCAGCAACACATTCTCAGAGAAGCAGGTGGCAAAGCCCACTACAAGTTCCATTAAGGTTTGGTACATTCCTAACCCTTTCAAGTGGATCCACACTCGCATGGAAATTGCTACCTTACAGAGAGAGTGGGATTCATCATTCGCTCTTCACACATTCAAATATGGAGCAATTCAGGTGCAAATAACTGAATATTATTTCTGAAACCTACACTATTTAATTGATAAACACCAGTTGGCCACAATTGATTCACATAAACATGGCCCTGCTGAGCTGAAAGTGCAAGCAGGTATGTTTTGATAGTAATTAAGTCTTATAACTAAACAACTCCAAATAAGGTGTCCTTTCAGGCCATCTGCACTGTCACTGATCTTATGAGTGAGCGGGAGTGGGGAGAACTGCGAGGTCTTCTCACCCAGAACGCCATTGATGACCTTCGTGCCACCAAATGGTCATGTGATCAAGTGAGAGAATTCATTTGGGAAGGTTAACTGTTTTATGTTGTTTCCATCAATTAGCAAACTATTTATGTAATTAGAAACAAAAAAAGTAGTGTATATTGATTCAATTCCAGGATCATTCTGGCTGAAACCTTTGCCATTTTTATTTTCCTCAGACTGACAACCTCACCTTATCTCCTGGGAACGTGCAAGCTGCTGTTATAAAAGATGTCAAACTTCAAACCATTGTAGGTTAGTAACCATCACTCATATAGTTGTTCTAAAAATTATGATAAAGTTAAATATAATTCCCCTCAACAAGATTGTAATGGCATATTTATCTGGAAATATTGAGAAATTGATTTGGAGCAGCTGTGAGGTAAATGTTCATATAGGAAGCAGCGTATAGGATCAGACGTAACCCAACAAATGGCAGACACAATCAATCCCTATGTGACCACTCATGTGCCAAGCAGAGTTTTTCAGGCTAGGCACACTATTGGTCATCAAGTAATCAGTGTAAATGATGTAGGGAGAAGTTTGCTATATAGTGGAAGTTATAAATAGATGATGTTCAGTACTTCCCATACTTAAAGTTTGAAAGCTTTTCCCAGTTCTAAAAATAAGACTGCACCTTATGTGTGATGCTTCTTAAAATTATGACTCACAATTCACTGTTATTTCCTTCTCCAATATGCATGTATGTTGGCACTTTATTATAATATTTATAATTTTTTACTGTTGAAAGTTGTTCATATTGCTTAGGCTCAAGATTGAAATTTTACTTGAAAATCCTAATGGATCTTTCAGACCAGAAGTACTGTGACATAGACATTCTTCTACTAGGAGCACGAGAGCCTTACAATGTGGACAAACATTCTCTGATCCTCCTTGAGTATTTTGTTCGGTGAGTGTCTCCAGCTGTGTTAAAATATATACTGTATCTAGATCATTGAAGGGTTTAGGAAGTCTGAATTAAAGTTTGTCTGATACAACATAATTCTAAAGTACTACACAAGTTGTTTGTATGTGAAAGATAAACTTTGTACTTCAGTAGTATTAAATGTGGTCAAGTTAGATGAGGAACATCAATAAAAAAAATTAAAAGCCAAGAGGAAATATTGCCCAGTGAAGAAAATGAATATTCGAGACTAAATAACCATAACATGATTTGTTATTATTCCCCGATGTGCCAACAGATTTCATCGCAATTATAGTGAAGGACGTCTGCCAGAATGGACCATCACTAAGTTCATTTTGCAAAACTTCCAGGCAGCGCCACAACGAATGTGAAAGCACAGCTAGGTGTACAGAGTTTGCTAATATAGAGTAAGAGACAGAAGTTAATTATGTAAACAGTAATATATTTGACAAATAGATTTTGTTTTATTAGGCTTTTGATAATTCACTAACTTTTACTTTACGAAATGCACTGAACTAGCATGACAATCACGTTCAGTGGTTACTTATTGGGGCTGACGACACCCTTAACTATAGGATGAGTGGTGCCAAGGCCATACACTTTGGTTCACCGACAATAGTGGATCATATACATAGCCATAATCAGCATTATGGCTACGGCGGCCATTACACTCAAGCCTATAATGATATAATACGTCCAGGTGGAATATCCCAGGAGGTACTTACGGGGATGTAGGCAGTGCTGCAGATTTAGTAATTTCCCGTGTCTGTCCTCTCTTTCCGGATCCCTTAGTGTCTCACTTACACAAGAAAGCAGCTGCAGCCTGCCCTCTAAAGACAACTTCGACTACTTCTTACATAACATTACATGCACCCTACACTTTTAAACTCTTCAACTCAATTTTTTTTTATAATGGCTTCACCACACCCAGCCTCGGAGTCCCCATTTGGGGAGGGGACCACAAATGTCCCCAGGTCGGACTGCCCCTCTGCTGACGACCTTGGGTGTGTTGACACTTCCTGTAATACTTTTTCTCTTCATTTCCGCAACATTCGTGGCTTTAGATCTAATTTCTAATCTGTGGAACACCATTTCTCCTCCACTAAACATCATCTTCTCTTCCTAACTGAAACACAGTTGTATGTGACTACTAACAGCAGCCCTTTCTCTGTTCCCTCCTACTTTCTCTATCCTCATTTTCAATCCAAAGCTGGCTGTTGCGCATATGTGCGTAACGACATAACTTGCTCTCATGCACACAATCTTGAATCTTCAGAATTTTCTACCATCTGGCTAAGACTTCAATGTCAATGGGCTCCTCCGATCACAATCTTATTTCTGTTACCTGTCCTATCACTCCAGTGCAGCCTCAGGACCCGTCTAAGCAGAGCTGCTTCTGGCATTTCAACTCTGCTAAGTGGGAGGACCTGAGGCAGTACTATTCTGATTTTCCTTGGGATGATTATTGCTTCCATGTCAGAGATCCTTCTCTTTGTGCCGAGCGCATAACAGAAGTGATTGTCTCTGGCATGGAGCTATACATTCCTCATACTTTCTCTAATACTAAAGCTAAAAAGCCCTGGTTTAACTCTGCTTGTTCTCGTGCTGTCAATGATAGAGAGGGGGCTCACAAACGGTGCCGTAGCCATCCATCTGCTGAAACTCATGCCCTATATATTTCTGCCCGTAATCATGCCAAATCTATTCTCGAACTTACTAAAAACTCTTTCATTAATAGAAAATGTCAAAGTCTTTCCAACTCTAACTCTTCTCATGATTTCTGGCATCTAGCCAATAATATCTAACAATTTTACTTCATCTTTCCCTCCTTTACTTCAACCAGATGGCCCCACAGCTGTCTCTTCTTTCTCTAAAGCTGAACTCTTCGCTCAAATCTTTGCTATCAACTCTAATTTGGATGATACTGGGTATATTCCTCCTACTCCACCCTGTGACTACATCATCCCTAAAATAAAAATTCTTTATCATGACGTTTTCCAGGCCCTCTCTGGTCTTGATTCTCGGAAGGCTTACGGTCCGCATGGAGTCCCTCCTATTGTTGTCAAAAATTGTGCTTCCGAATCGCTCATTGCCTGGTCAAACTCTTTCCTCTGTGTCTCTCTACTTCTATCTATCCTTCTTGCTGGAAGTTTGCTCACATTCAACCTGTCCCTAAAAAGAGTGACCGCTCCAATCCTTCTAACTACCACCCTATAGTTTTGATTTCCTGCCTTTCTAAAGCCTTTGAGTCTGTCCTTAACAAGAAGATAATAGGCATCTATCAGCTCACAACCTTCTCTCTGATTGCCAGTATGGTTTCCATAAAGGCTGATCTACTGGTGATCTTCTTGCTTTCCTAACTGAATCTTGGTCATCCTCTTTTAGGGATTTCGGTGAAACCTTTGCTGTCGGCCTTGATATATCGAAAGCCTTCGATAGAGTCTGGCATAAATCTTAAATTTCTAAACTACCCTCCTATGGATTCTATCCTTCTCTCTGTACCTTCATCTCCAGTTTCCTTTCTGATCGGTCTATTGCTGCTGTAGTGGACAGTCACTGTTCTTCTCCTGAAACTATCAACAGTGGTGTTCCTCAGGATTCTGTCCTATCACCCACTCTCTTTCTATTATTCATCAATGATCTCCTAAATCTGACTCAATGCCCTTTCCCAGTAATTTTCAACCGGTGTGCCGTGAAGCATCCGTGGGTGTGCCGCGGGTGTCTTAGTAGGGTTGATCCTCCTTCAAGGAAGGGTCGTGGGACAGGGTTTCCAGTATTTTTTTCCAGAAATTGTATTAGACACATTTTGAAATTATGTCTTAAACTCTTATTTTTCAACACTACAATAAATAAATGTATTGTTCATTAAAGGCCCAATTGGCAGTCTCTCCTGGATTCAGTCGTGTAGAACCGCCAATCTCCACTACCCTGCAGTAATGCGCATGCGCGAGGGTGGCTTGGGGATATTGCTATACCACTTTTTTGCAGGCTGCCTGACGTGCTCAGGGATGTAAGCCAGAGATATAAAGGTGGGCTCACACGAGTCAAATCAGAGCAATAGTTCGGTGGATTTTGGGCGCTCTTTCGGAATCCGGATCCCTCCTGTGTCACCTGCTATCCGCGGGCCAGAGTTGTCATTATGCATTTTCTGCTACAGTGTTACCATGCTGGTCTTCACGCAGGTCTCTTTTTTTATTACCTTATTTCCTGTTCCCACTGCCTTACTCAGTGCAAACGAAAAAAAAAAAAAAATTGGAATATGTACTTGGCATAAGTGTGGTAGGGAGTTAGTGTGAGTGTTTGACATGTCGAAGGGAGCGCTACCAGGATGACACGCTCTCCCAGCATGGTAACACCGCAGCAGAAAATGCATAACTGGCAACTCGGGCCTGCGGATAGCAGCTGAGAGAGGAGGGACCCGGGTTCTGAAAGAGTGCCGGATTTTGTTCTCCAGCAACCTCTTGAGCAATTTAGACCAACAAAGGGGGGTAAGTGTGTGTTCGAGACGTATGGAAACCTTCTCTCCACAACCATGGTCGTGCCCATTCTCGTTTCTTCACCTCTTGTACTCTTCTTATATGTCTTAATGCATTGATTGATTGATGGTGTGCCTCGATCATTTTATTGCCTAGCTAAATGTGCCGTGAGATGAAAAAGGTTGAAAATCACTGCCCTATCCACTCCAATGCTGATGACACCACCTTGCATTTTTTAACGTCGTACAACCGACGCCCAACCCAACAAGAATTAAATGACTCAAGGCGAGATGCTATAGGACGCTTAACTTCTGATCTTTCACTAGTTTCTGATTGGGGCAGAGCAAACCTTGTTTTGTTCAATGCCTCAAAAACTCAATTTCTACAACTATCTACTCGACATAACTTTCCAGATAACTATCCCCTCTTCTTCAACGACACTTAACTTCCCCTCTCCTCCACATTAAACACACTCGGTCTATCCTTTACTAAAAATCTAAACTGGCAATTTCATATCTCTATTCATGCTAAATCAGTTTCCAAAAAGTTAGGTGTCCTATGGAGTCTGCATCCATTTTTCTCTCCCTCTCAGCTGCTTGCTCTGTACAGGGGCCTTATCCGCCCATGTATGGAGTATGGCTCTTATGTCTGGGGGGGACTCAACTCATACAGCTCTTTTAAACAGGGTGGAGTCTAAAGCTTTTTGCCTAATCAACTCTCCTCCTCTAACTGACTGTCTTGACTCTTTAAGTCACCGCCGCAGTGTTGCATCTTTATCTATCTTCTACCGCTATTTTCATGCTGACTGCTCTTTTGAACTTGCTAACTGCATGCCTCCCCCCTCCCGCGGCCTCGCTGCACAAGACTTTCTACTTCTTCTCATCCTTATTCTGTTCATCTACCTAATGCAAGAGTTAACCAGTATCTTCACTCTTTCATCCCTTACACTGGTAAACTCTGGAACTCTCTTCCTTTGTCTATTTTTTCACCTGCCTATGACTTAAGCTCTTTCAAAAGAGGAGTGTCAAGACACCTCTCATACTAAATTGAACTGCACCCCATTTTTTTTTTTTCCTACTATCCTCTTTACAGGGTCTGGCGACAAGCGGGAATTTTATTTTTTTATTTTTTTTATATATACTTAATTTTTTCCTCTTAGCCAGTACCCTTTTAATGTATATATATATATATATATATATATATATATATATATATATATATATATATATATATATATATATATATATATATATACTAACTAATTCATCTGTGCTGTATATCTCTCACTTAATTTCTCTGACTATGTAAAATTCTTTGACTATTTGTGGAGTATATCCTATCTCACGTTTGACCAGGCAAGGTGCGAACACAGAAGAACAGTTTTTGAGAACAATAGGAGGGACTTCATCAGGACTATATGCCTTCCGAGGGTTAAGGCCAGCAAGGGCATGAGAAACATCATTACAAAGGATTTGAATATCAGGCATGAAGTAGTCAGAGTGTGGTGGAGAAGGAGGAACAAACCCAGAATCATCCAATGTGGAGTTGTCAGCAAAAGTCTGAGCAAAGAGTTCAGTCTTAGAGACAGAGGGGAAGGCAGGGGTGCCATCTGGTGAAGTAACGGAGGGAAAGATGAAGAGAAATTGTTGCAGATATTTTTGGCTAGATGATGGAAGTCACCAGGAGAGTTGAACTAGAAAGACTGACATTTCCCATTGATGAAGGAGTTTTTAGCTAGTTGGAGAACAGATTTGGCATGAAAATATCTATAAAACTATAATAATAATAAAAAATAAAAAAAATTCCTTAGAAGTGTCATACATGACACATCCCCAAAGTCTGCCTTATTGCTGCAGAAAACTCAATCATAATCTATATTTACAAAAGATGACTAACATGAGCCATTTTATCAGTTCTAGATAATAACGTCAATGTTTCAGAATCTTAAGAAACGTTGAAATGCTACATTCTCATATAAGTAAACAAACTTTGGTGGTACACCATTATTTCTTTTTTATCATATATTATATTACTTAGTAAACAAATCCACGTGAAAGGCGTAAACACCTTGTAGAGGCTGACACATGATTGACCAATGATGCAACAAGAGCCTCTAGTCACCTAGTGGCTACCATCTCACCTGGGTAGTGTTAGGACACTGCAGATTATACACTTCATAGTTACAGGTGTATAGTGAGTACTAGAAATAAAAAGATGACCACCTCTCACTTTTCATTATATAAGATCTATTTTTTTCAAGGACCCGTCTCTATTTTTCTTGCTTAGATACTTGAACTTCTTGAACTAACTTTTGTCTTGTATGGTAAATGTGAAGACTCTCCACACTCATGTCAACCTTGAATGTAACATTGCTGTGCTAAGGTCTAATGTATCACTTCACTTGTATTGTTGGACTTCCATATCACAAACACTGCATCTAGTTGGAGGTTACAAGGTTACTAAGTGGTGTTATATTGAATTTTAAAATGCCACTCACTATTACATTTTGACAGGTGGTCCAAAGATGACGGTTTTAATTGGTTATAATGCTCCTGACAATTGTTTTAATTTGTTTTCATATTTTAGTTGAAACATATATACGAAAAAATTTTACATTCATACCAAAAATACTGACACAGGGACTGAATGAGATGGGTTGTCTAGACAGGAAGGAATCGCGCCACACGGAATGTTCAATTACTATATATTCATATGCACGAAGATTTTTTATTTTTTGCATTATGGATATATGCATTTAAAAAAAAAAATTCATAGATAAAAATCCAGCATACAATAAGAGATCACTGTATATATATACAAATATTCCAAGGAAGCAAAATTTCATCACCATCTTTTGTTTCATAGACAAGATTTCAGAATTTTGTTATATTGCATAAATCAGTACCCATTAAGATATTTCCAAAGTTTATCTGGATAATGCAAACAAAATGAATACCAATTCTTAAACCTCCCTTTACCTCCATAAATACATTCCTTCCACTCCCTTGCAAGTGATCCTAGGACACACCTGCCTTTCACAACCCTCTCTCTTATTTCTCCTTCCATCTCTCCATGTTTGCATAGCACTGTTTCTAAATATTTAAACTCTTTCATTTCCATTTTCTCTCCTTCTGAAACTACCTCACACCTTCCTATTGCTGGCACATTCACCCTATAAGATGTACTATAATCCATCACCTCTACTTCCCTTCATCTTATTTTGCCTTGCATTCACTATTCTAGTTTCCTTCTCGTATATATATTATAAAATTCATCCACCACTCTCTGAAATTGCTTTCTGCAAACAGTCATGCCATCACCACCCAACCCATTCCATTCATCTTCAGTCTTGCAACTACATTTCCAACTTTAGCTTCCATTGATCTCATACACCCATCCATAAAAATATTAAACAGCAAAGTGACATCACACATTCTTGCCTCACTCCCACTCCTAAAGTTAGTTAGTTAATGTAAAAAGGATCAAGCGCTAGACATCTAAGGTGATATGGCGCTATGTTAATCTAAAAGGTAGATGGTATAGTAGAGGTGATGCTAAGGCAAATTATGAGGAGGAAAAGAGCAATTAGTTCACAATTAGTCACAAGATTAGATCAAATGAAGGATGTGTATTTATTGTAGGAAGGAAATTAAGTTAGCAGAGATAATTTCTATGGGTTAGGTTGCAGAGACCACGGATATTCCAGTGGAGAATGGACATCATTAAATAATTTAAAAAAAAAGAAAAAAAAAGGACAGTATCTGGGCAGGAAGGATTTTGGATTGAGGAACAACGAGTTGTGATAATGGTAGGGATAGGAGTAATGGGATTAGGAGAGTTAGAGGGATCACAAGTAGGAGTTGTAGAAGGAAGGACAGTATCTGGGCAGGAAGGATTTTGGATTGAGGAATTATGTAACAGGGATTCACAGAGACACTCCAGGAGGTAAAGGATAGTCAAGAAGAGATTTTCTAGTAGATGTAGCTGTGTGGGTGGGAGGTGAAGAGTGGGGAAGGGGTGATGGGGAAGGAGAGGAAGATGGGAGAGGAGGAGGTATGGGAGTGGAAGGAAGGTTATTGGGTGGTTGATGAACTTCTGCTGAAACACAGAGGATGTTCTCAGAGGTGGGATGTGGTGGGGTAGAGGATGGAAAAGTGAGTGAGGTATCAATGAAAGGTTTTGCTATGAAGGGTTCAATGTCAGAGATGGTCTTACTAGGGGAAAAGGGGGATGAGAGAGTGGGACTAAAAAAATTCTTGGCTGGAGGCTGTAAGGAAAAAGTTTGTGATTGAAGAGGATGTAAAGTCAGTAGAATGTTTTGGAGGAGAAGCACAGGAGCGACGTTTGGTGTTAGATACTCGAGTACGACGTGGAAGGGAGGTAAGATTTGAAGTTGAAGGAGTAGAGATTGGGATATCTGGGTTTAGGAGAGAATAATTATTATTCACTTGCACTGAAGTAATTACAGGGTGGGTGAGAGAAGTGAAGAAGTTAATTGTGCTAGATGAAGGAACAACAGGAATGGGAGAAGAAGTGATGTGAGTGGAAGAAGAAGTATGGGATGTAGTAGCAGGAGAGTCAGTGTTAGTCGTGGTTTGTGGGGTGTTAATGGAGATGCGCTGAGAGAGAGGAACCTGTTGGAAGCCATTGAGACAGGCTTCTTGTCTAGCTTCTTTGAGTGTTAGGCCATGTTTGAAGCAGAGAGCAGCAACCTCCGATTCAAATTTGCAAACAGGGCAGCCTCTGAAGAAGACATTATGTTTTTGGGTGCAGTTTGCACAGATGTGTATTGTTGAAGGGCAGTTTGTACAGGTATGGCCAGGTGAGGCACAGAGAGGGCAACGTGCAGTGGATCTACAGTATTTTACTGGATGTCTGAATCTCCAGCAGTTTTGGCACTGACGTGTGGGGGAATGTAAGGTTTAACCTTACAGAAGACTCCACCTATGTATACTCTGTCTGGAAGATCTTGCCCTTTGAATACAATTCTTGCAATATTTACTGGATGTTTGCAACGGCCATGAAGATTAATGGTAAAGCAAGACACATGAGTGATATCATGTTCGTCTGCAATCAGTTCAGAAAAATCAGGAGAAGTCAGGCTAACTGACGCCGTCTGGGCAGATTTCATTGGGAATGAGAACGGTACCAGTAGGAGTGTTGAGTTGAGTATCAGGGAACACAGGGAATGGTTTCCCATCAAGGTCTTTTAGAATGAGCATTGCTTCATTCTGAGTCAACAATGACAAGGCGAGATTTGTCAGGTCGTGTGTGGAAGGTTACCCTTCCCACCTGTCTTTGGATGCATTTTAGATATTGGAAAGTGTTTACTGAGTATGGAGCATGAGCAGGGATGTGGAAGTATTTGTTCCATCGGCGAGGACCAAAGAGGCTGGATAAAGGAAGGTGTTTAGTGGTAGCGGATGGGCTTGGGCGTGGGTGAGAGGAGGAAGAGACAGTCTGGGTTATAGAAGAGGAAGAGGCCAGGGTGGAGGTTTTACTTTTTGTAGGTAAGGTGGTTATAATAGAGGAAGATACAGATGTAGAAGTAGGGGTTGGTGTTTGAGAAGTATGTAAAAGAGGAGGTGGATGAGACGAGGGAGTAGACAGGTGGGTGGTTAGAGGAGTTTTCAGAGCCGTGTCCTTGTCAAAGCCAGGGAAGTCGGGGGGATTAATTTCTTGATGTGCATTCCCCAGTGCACCTGTTAATTTAGAATTTTCATGACTGGCCATGGTGAGCCGAGTGTAGGTGTGGGATGTAACTGGTCTGCTCCCCATAACCCTCATGGAGAGTAAGGGCAAGGAAAAAGAGAGGGTATACTGTGCCCATGACACCCTCAGGCCGTTCATGACTGAACTTGTTGTTAGCTTTTCATCCTCTCACCACGGATATCACACTTTAGGAAAAAAGAGGATGGTGAGAGGTTAAGAAGAAAAGATAGATGAAACAAGAGGAAGCAAAGCTAGAAAGAGAAAAAAGGCCAAGCAAAAATTGGTTGGACCAGAGACTGAAGTCTGAAGCTTTGCAGCATAGACCTCTGTGGTCTGTGGTCCCTAAGACCCTCCACAACGGCAATGGGCTTGGAAACGGAGGGATTCATTCCTAAAGGAAAACTCTCACTGAGCTCTCTAACCACCCTCACACATGCATTTGCATCCTAATTAAATGCCTTATTTTTTTCTTCTTAAATCCTCTCTGCTCCTAACTTCTAACTCCTTAACTTCAGTTAATTCCATCAGTCTCCATAAAAATTCTCCCTTACAGTGTTCCTGGGAAACTCCACAAACTTATCCATTTATAATTATTACATTCATCTTTACAACCTTTACCTTTATGTAAGATCACAATAATTGTCTTCCACTCATATGGTACTCTTTTGTTCCTTACTAAGGTCACATACCATGAACATCAATTCTACCATTATTATGTTAATATTTATAGTTATATCCACACATGCAGCTTTACCATACTATTGTTTTCTTTATTTCCTTTCCACTTGCTTCCATACACATGCACAACACTATTGCTTTCCTTTCTGTCTTTTCATTCATCAAACATTCAAAGTAACTTGTCTATACTTTCACCTCTTTAATTCTTTAAGCTTCATCGTCTCCCTTAATTCTCATATACACACCCAATACTCCTCTTCTCTTCCTTAACTTCCTTCCAAAACAACTTCTTTTCATTAAATTTCTCCCTCACCTTTATATAAAACTCATCATGTCATCCACTTTTCTTTGACTCTCTTTCACCAACTCCTTTACCTTCCTATTCGACAACTTGTATTCAGTTCTTCTCAATCTTATTTCTTCTTTCGCATTCCTTTGCAGCATTTTCTTATGTGCTCTACTTTTCCTTTCAATAGACTCCTTTACCTCAACTATCCACCATACACTTCCCTTTATCTGACCCCTCACTTTGGCTTCTATTGCAGTCATAGCATCTTTGAACATCCTTAATACCTCAATAAACACTCGCTTCAACTGTCATTCTAGCTTCTGTCTTTCATATTGACTATTAATGATCCGGAAGGAGCAAACAGCTAATTCTGGGTATGACGCCATCAAAACATAAACATAAACAGCATCTCCCAAAAACAGTGATGTGCCAACTCAGGAAATTTGAAACAGCACTCTCAAATTCATGCTGGAACCAGAATATTGATTGCCGGATTATTGATAGGCAGCCTGTACCTTCCTTTCATAGTTCTCTAACTTTTTCCAATTTCTTATTCCTTCCACTAGACACCTTACTCACCTTTCCTTGCTATTTTTCCTTCCATACTCCCATGTACCTTCTATCTTTATCTTAGTGAACACATCATAGTAATCTGACCCATCAAACATCTCTCTCACTGCCTCTCACACTCAACACATCCTTCACCAATTTTAAATCTTCTCGTCCACTGATATATAATCAATTATACTCATATGCTCACCTCTCTAACCTCTCCTTCTCCATGTATACTTGTAAATCATGTTATGCTGAAAAAGGGTTTGCTAAGAACAGCCGTCTTTCCACACGTATGTCCACTAAGTATTCATCGTTTTCATTCTCTCCATCCACGCTCCACTTTCCCACCAGTCTGCTATCATTATTTCCAATCTTCCATTCATATCTCCAATCAACACTATTCTACTCCCTCCTCCAATCTTCATCAGACACTCATTCACATCATTACAAAACTTCTTCTTCCTCTTCTCTCTCCACTTTCTGCTTCTCGCATTTACAGGTGCACACACACAGACCAATGCATTTTTCCCTATTCCTTCCTATGCACTTACCCACACTATCCTGGACCCCTTCCATCCATGTCTCTATGCCTTGCCATATCTTTGGAGACATTAGGAGTGCACACCCTTCCTTTCCCCTTCTCTTGCTTTTCTCATCTACTCCACTCTCCACTCTCCCTTCCATCCCCTCCCCATACTTCACTCTCACTCCCCATCATACAGTCTATCACTCCAGAACCTTTTATATGGGTTTTCTGTACTCTCATAACATCTTACATTCCTCCTTTAAAACTCTCCACTAATTCCCTTCTTTTTAAAGTGATCAAGCCATTTACATAAATTGATCTCACTCAAACATGTATTCTCCCTCAAAGGGCCATGTTGTCCTCTCCTCTGAGACCACTGGCAGCTGGATAAGTTAACTCACTGCTACACCAGACAGACACTCGCTTGTGTCTATTGTTGACATCATTTGCAATTACAAAAGTATTGCTATAGATATACATCTGAAGGGAATAGCTTTGACAGTCTAACAATAGGTGGGGCAGTAGGCACTTAAAACTCTTCACTGTGTCCTCAACACCACAATCAGCCAATGGCCAATGGGTTCAGGAGGATGACGAGGAACCAATTGTCTCCACCTTGTAAGAAAGGCTTGAAGCTCATGGCTTCATGAAGAGTTTGCCACATCAATCATTTATAATTATATAACTTATATTTTAGAATTGGAAGCCCAGATCCATAACTATGATGATGTGCTTAGCACCTCAGTCAGTCCCAGACAAGTGTTGTAATTGACAAGTAATTATCCTCATGCCATTATATACAAAAGTTTCATGGGCTAGTTTTATTTTCGTTTCCAGACAACTGTTCGGTCAGACATTTAAAGAGTATGTACACAGGCCTTATGCATCTTTGTAGCTTGGCCAGTTAGGAACTCCAAACAACAGGTACATGGCAAAATGTACATTAACAAACATGTTGCTTCTACTGAATTTTCAGGTACAAAAAAAATATTGTTGTCTTGCCCTATGAATGAAATGTGAAACCTTGGTCCCCATTCATGAGCCTGGTGCTAAGGTGCTTCCACACAATCTTGTTTGGTAGAGTGGCTGCAACAGATTAGTGTAGCACCAAGTGGTACAACGTCATAGCCTTATGCTCACTGTAATCAAAGACAACAGGACAACTTTATACTAGTTTACTGAACAAATAGCTTGGTATTGTGTTTCGAGTTATAGTTATAGAAGCTCTGGGACACTGTGTACAAAGGGTTAGCAGGTTAGTGCTTCACACATTACTATGATGTCTTAAGCAGTATATTATGCTGAAGGAAATGAATTGTTTCCTCTGGCAGTCAGTTGGTCTTAGTGAAAAGTACATGGATACACACTACTTCCCATGGTTCCCTTTGTGTCTTTTTCACTGTCTACCACGTGAAGGAGATCCACATCTATATCAACATTATCATCTATTTATCTATCTGATGTCTGTTTCTAAGAACTCCTGTCCTTACACGGTCCAATCCTCTCCCTCCATCTCCTTACTCTCACATACTCAGGCACTCCGTCCTCCCACTTCACATTACTTCACCTACTGGCGAAAACAGTTAATGATAAAAAAATAATAATAATCTCACAAAGGATACTTCTTCAATTGCAAAACTATGAACAAAATATTTCTCTATTTCAAAATAAAAATGAACATTTCTTCATTCTCAACAGATCCATATTTCAACTGAAATACCATGGACATTCACCCACAAAGTCTTCAGCTCAGCACTCTTATCAGCATTAAACTAATTCTCCCACGAGCTTTCTCAATCCCAATAACACCTTCGTGTGCACAAGTACCATCTTGGGCCAACCGTCTACAAAGCTCCAAAGTGAACAAACGTTTCTCACAATGTATTTTCATATTAATAGAAGAATGGATGGTTAGGGGAATATAACTATTAATGGAATGTCTGGGAAATCAAGGTAAGGAATAACTGAGAAGATTCACTATCCTAAACAGAAAGGATGAAGAATAAGATGCAATGAAAGATATGCAAGAGTAAGCTTGGTGTTTTAGGAGCAAGAGGAGGATGAACCCTTGTAGAGTGGGATGACTGTGTTAGAACAGATGATACAATGTGTGATGGGATATGAATGTACGTATTATGGATTGACAAGATATTCTGGGGACATTTCTGCCACAGTCATGCCATCTCTTTGGGTATAGAAAGGAGTCCCCAAAGGCATGATGATGATGATCCACTGGAAAAGAAAAAAGGTTACAAAACTGTCATTTACACCATCTCCACATGCAGTCCATCTCCTGCACTCTTCTTGCTATTCAATGGGGGATTCATGTGGACAGAAAAAGTATAATAAAATAAATTAAAATAAATTAAATTAAAATGAATAAGCAAAATAAATAATAATAATAACAATTAATACATTTGTATATCAAATTATAGAAAAATTGAATTCAAACAGCACCATACGAGTAATTTTAATAGAAGACACCAGAGCCTCATTATATACAAGTTCCATGAAGTTATGGCATCACAATGATACTAACAATTTAAAGTTTGACACTTGCCAAAAGTCTCTCCCTCATCTCAGAAACCTAACGAGGCTTATCAATGCAAAGTACAGGTTGACTATCAATAATCCGGCAACCAATATTCCGGTTCCATCAGTTTTCTGGCATGAATTTCAGAGCACAGTTTCAAATTTCCTGAGTGCTGATGATGAAAAGTTAATAAAACAAAAATAAAAAGTTTTCCCCCTGCAAATAGAGGAGAGTCAACTAGACACCAAATAATATGGTATGAATAATGAAATGCATATTGTTAGGAGAGAAACAATAGAATATGTGATCGAAATCTAATGAGTCCATCAGCTCACCACAAACATTGTAAGCTGATTCCACACTTCTCTTTCTCACATTTCATGACAC